>CM047806.1:143381251-143665006 GCA_026214975.1 Gentiana macrophylla
TTGGTTTATGATTTTACTCCCACTAGTCAACTACTCCCAATTGACTTTCAAGAATTTTCCAAATTTTTTTTAGTGGCCAAGATCCCACCTAGTTACGTGGATTCCCTGCTGTGGCTGGTGAACCGAAATAATTCGATGAGTAGGTGACACTTCACCAATCACATCACTATGTGACCCTTGGTTGTTGACCACTGATGGCCAAATTATAGCAAACCAACTTTAACTGGCAGAGTATCGGGTCGGTTATACTACAACGGCGAGCAAGATCGTATCCCACGAGGAATTGGTCAAGTATCACAATCACTTTCGTTTTTAGTTTAGGCTCACAAAAGGATGAAAATAATTATAGCTAGAGAAAATAAAAAAATGATGACTTTAAAATATATGAATACAAGAATAGCTAAACTATGGTCAAGAACACTACTCTTGACACCTTTACCGAATCACTAGGGATGAGTTTAAACCGACCAACCAACCAATGGTTTCTAATAAAGGTGTTGTGGATGCAGTCTCCTAAAGTGGTCCCTAAGCGCTAATACCACAACCTTGTTACCTTATACTCGGTTCAACAGTCCCCTCTATGGGATATAATTGACCTAATATGATTAAGAACTATGAGATGCTCCACATCCACCGAGTTCACGGCTTAGATAGAAAAACCTTACCAAGGAACAGGCTGCGAATAACTCGACTAGTTCGTGCATGGCAATCCTAAAACTCTAGTTCGCACACTCCCTCGCAAAATACATTTATAAAGTTCATGTGTATGATCAATTAATGGTTAGCTACTCCACTAAAGGCATTAGGTTCAAGTTTTAGGACACAAAACATTTAACTTTTAAACCCTACTCATCCCAAGAAATCATCAAATCCTTGCGTTCCAATCGCGAGAAGCTAAATAAAATATTCTAGGAGTTGCAATACTTGAAAGAAAAATTAAAACCCTAATTTTTGTGGCTAAAAACTGAAAATAAATGGCTGTGGTGAAAAGGTCCGTTGTAAAATTCGACCCTAGGCCTTTTTATAAGCGAAAAACCGACTTTAAAATTCCCAACCAATCAAAAAAACCGACTCCATGCGCGAGCATGGGCTGTGCATGCTTGCGCATGGAGTTGCTGAATGTTAAGCCAATTTCTTCTCCAAAAGCCATGCTTGCGCATGCTAGGAGCATGCTGGCGCATGACATTTCTGAATCCTCTCCTTCGGCTGACTGAATAAGCATGCACGCGCACGGAAGAAGAATGCTTGCGCATGCATTCACTGAATCGCAATAACTTGGCACACGTCAGTAATTTGGCGATATCTTTGCGTGTAGAACTCTGATTTAAGCAATTCAAGTTGCGTTGGAAATCTTATCCAATTCTCTACAACTTTAATGAAGAAAACTTTCCCAGAAAATGCCTCTATGGTAACGCAAAATGCAGATTAATTCGCATCAGCACGATAACATCAACGATTCTCGATCAGTTTCCACTCTTTAGCTTCGGGTGCATGCTTTCACCTCTCAAAATCATCCTTTCATCATCAATGCCTATTTTCCGGGATCCCAATGAACCTATATCCTGCAAGTATGAACAACAATACCGCGCATAACTCCCGTAAGATAAAATAGGTATGAAATATGCAATAATTCACCAAAAATGACGAGATTTTAGGACTAATTCGTCTTTGACCTCGGAGTGAAAGAAATGGTGAATACGCATCATAAATCACTCAAACTACCCCCAATAGTGCATCAAATAAGTCATAAACGGGGGTAAAATCATGTAAGAAATGAAGCAAAGTTGACTCTCATCAACCACTCAACTCTTTGACATACACATTACAATGTGGTGGCCAACCCTTGTCTCTAAAAAGTACCCGACCCCTGCTGTGGCTGATGATCAAATAAATTTAGTCAAGTCATAACCCAATATTCGCGAGATCACTTGCGTTCATATCTCAATAATAACGATATACCCGAGGTAGGGCAACCCCCAGCTGTGGCTGATGGATTGGATCCGAACAAGAGTTCTTCACCGTCATTATAATATTGGGAGACAATTCCGACTTAATTTTTGAGGTGGAAGTATTTATGTGAATTAATTCACTTAATTAATTTTAATTACGGTCTCATCAAATATATTTATCTCTATAGACATACATCCTACACATTCATCTAGATCGTGTCTAGTCATCCATCTATCGTATCATAAATACAAGCACAAAATAAATAAATGCGTAAAGTAACCGGTATGATCATGGACTTTTCCTAAGTGCGGTTTCGAATACAAACTGACGAAACCGCGGGTCACAGTCTAAGGGTAGTTGCAACCGCCAATAGGATCTTTAATGTGCCATCTCGAATGGGATCTTTATAAGTCTTTCTTTGGTCTCCGTCTTCTGCTCCATTCATGTTACATAAAATCTATCTAACAAATTTAATACACCCGCCGCACATGGGGGGGGGGGGGAGCTAACGGGAATGGGATAATGCAGAAAATAAATTAGGTCACGTTCTTCATAACGGCCTAAGAATTTTTAAACCAACGAAAAATAAATCATTCATCTATCCTATTGGCTGAGTCCATAATCAATCGGGGTCCATATAATCATATTATATCTAATATATCTAATCCATACAATCAAATCTTATAAAAAAGATAAATATTAAAACTACCAACTTGCGTCTTAATTAATCGATTAACGTTTAATCAATTAATTAATTTTATTAAATCAATTAACTAATTAACATTTAATTAATTAAATAATTTTAATTGAAATAAAATTAACGGTTAATTTTAAATGATTTCAATTTTAATTTTGATCAATTAGAACTATTCTAAAAATAAATCAAAAATTAGAATTATGTCTATTTTGTTTCTTTTCTTTTGATTCCTAATAAAAAAAAGGATGTCTTTAGTTTCCAAAACCAAAAGACATCTTCCTTGGTCTTTTTCAAAATCAAAATTTTGAAAAAGGCCTACGCCTATTCCAAACCAAATTTGGAATGGCCTAGGCATGAGTCAAACCATTTAACTCAACAAATTGAGTAGCAGTACTTTTCATGCCACGTGGCATCCCAATGGTACAAACTATTTGTCCCAATGGTACAAACTATTTGTACTATCAGTTGACCCACATGACATCAACTAAACAACAAGAGATATCAATGTACTATATAGACTCACAAAGCAACAAAAGAAAAAACCGGGGACCACCACACAAGGCCGGCCGACGCCGGAAGTCCTAAGGCACCGCCGCCGCCGCCGTAGCATGGCGGGGAGTCGCCGCTTCGGCCTAGCTCCCCAAAAAAAGCCGACGCCCCCCTTTTTTTTATTCTTCTCGTGAATCTAAATCATGCATCCATTATTTTAATTACTACGCAAATTAACTAATTCTTATTGCTTAAGCTCGAAACTCTCTCTGATACCACTGTTAGGAAATCTACGCGGGAACGCAGCGGAATTCAAAATTTTATTTCATTTTAACCCAAGATCAACTTTGTTTAAGCAACAAACATATAAAGTTAGTAGACGGTGGTTATCTTATTTGATCTAAAAGATCGACGCTTTGACCGTCTACGGAGAGTAGTAGTGTGCGAGCCGTCCATGTGTTCGGCATCTACCAGTGATCCACACGAACAGCCCGCCGGAATCCCATTATGGATTGCTACCGGAAAAACTCGGTTCTTCAGACCGACCTTTTCTCTCTCTCAAAATATCTCAGAAATCTCTCTTATTTTTCACAAGAACTATTAGTCTCTTGGAATTATGATGATACAAAAGAGCTAGCCAATCCCTCTCTTAAATAGAGTGAGTGGTGCCCCAATGTCTCTCAATCTGGTTGAGAGAAGCTTCCTAGTAGATTGTGGAAAAAGAAAACTTTTTCCTAATAAAATAAGGAAAAATATATTTGATTGATTTATCTTATTTAATTTAATATCTCATATTAAATATTTTTAAGATATTATCAATATCTAATATTGATTATCTTTAGTTTATAACCATAAATCTATTAATATCTAATACTACATTCGTCCTAAAATGTAAGTCAATTTAGATTTTTAGTTTTTTCCCAAAATATAAGTCAATTTACAAAACCAATAAAGCTTTTATTACATCTTTCTCCTTCTACTCCTCATTTTTTAATACTCAACAACTTTTTACTACTTTGCATTAATACCAATGAAAGGTCATTTTAGTCTTTTTAATCTAAATTAATGACAAATAACACATTTAACCAACTTTCTTAATATGTGTGAAAAAAGACTTACATTTTGAGACGGATGTAATATTAATATATGGTAATACCATTAATTAAATTGCACAATCCAAATGTATCTTTATACACCAAAATATGGCGCCACATGCATATATGAATATACACATATTTAATTAATATATAATAACATTATCAATTAGTTTGGCAAAAACTCACGTGTGTCATACACACAAATTTTCAGCCACACACACACACACACACACACACACATATATATATATATATATATATAAAATTAATCAACACAATTAATATCTTGTATTATATTTATACATAATAAATAAATACAACAATATTAATTTATCACTATAACACTTTATAGTCGAGATAAATTTTCCTTATTTGGTTATCACTATAACCGTATTTTAATCCGGCTAGATGTTCTTATGTGTGTGACCCGATAGGCTTTCGAATATGTTGTCCGTAGACACAAAGTGCAATTACGAAAATGCCCTTCATGCCTAACGATCACGGAATAGCGTCTAGCAACACACCGTGACCCTCAATCATCGGAATAGTCAAATGCAATGACTACTGCATTTCATGCGAATCATATCGCTGTTACAATATCCATACGGTCGTACGTCGAGTGTCAAACATCAACGAACGTATCTTATAATCTGGATATCGTACTCTCTTGAAGTAACATATTACTTCCGATTTGCAAAGACTCACGAGAGTAAGACATTCCTTATAAGAAGGCCCTTTCAGATATTTACTCATAATCATAGGATACGCGATTTTCGGACGAGCAACATAGAAACATGAATCCTACGCATGCTTCAATATCATACCAATCACTACCGTATAATCGCCCCAAGGTTAGGAGAAACCTCAATAGTGTCAAAGCATGACAATCTACACCGTGATGTCATGAAGACTCTGGTCTCAGATAATTACACAACCGCCACATAGTGCGACACTTAATAAAGTAAGTGGGTCAGTCTAACGTAAGCATTCTTTAATACACGTCCACGTACAGTCCAAGTGTCTCTACACTTTGATAGACGAGATCTATCCATATCTTCAATAAGATAGAAGACATCCAATACGTGCTAGTCTAATCGTACTATTAATGTCCCGTTTAATAGCACATACGACTAACGACATTTAAGTATCAAACCTTTTAAAGTGAGTCGAGATCTCATCAACCATAATCACTATTATGATTTCTCTCTCACAGTTTGACACTAGGGACGTTATCATATATACAATCACAAATTGGTTCATATAGATAAACAGAATATATAATCACATAAAAGCTATTTAATATATATAAACATAAGTAGAAATGATCCGACCCGGTCGGATCGGGTCCAACCCGATTGAGTTTAGGACACTATTTCAACAATATCAACTCTATTCGTGGGTGCAAACTCCTAAAGTGGTACTAGACGGCATGCAACAGCCTAATACCCTTTGCCCGGTTCAACAAATTCGCTTTAAGAATTTAACTGACCGAAACAAGATCGAGAACTAGAGCCGCTCGATTTCTCAACTGATTAAACCTAACCTCCTAATCAATCTAAACAACTCAGTTGATTATAAGAAATGATCATAAAACCTTTTTTCCCACACCCCTTCGCAACATACATTTATAAAAGTGGTGTGTGAGATCATGAACTAGGTGTACAAGCTGATCCAAGCATTAAGAATAAGTTTTAAGACACGAATTCATCGATATAACATCAATTAAGCACTACTCATTCCCTATTTTATCAATTAGAGGGGGGTTTCTTCAACTTTCACATGACTTGGCTATGAGATGTTTAGCTACTCATTACAAAGCTAGAATTAACAATGAAAGAGAATATTAAAGCCATAAAACAAGAAGAGAAATGCTATTAATTACCAAAATTGCAGAAAAGTTCTGATTACATCAAGCTCCATCAACACCCATGTCACTTGGGGAAAAAGAAAGCTCCAAAATGCCAAATTCCAACAAAGTAGATCTAAAATCTATGCTATATTGTGTTTAATCTAAGAAAAAGAGTGAAATATGAGCTAATCTAAAGGAGAAAAGTGAAGAAAAACGACCTAAGGGAGTCTAGATATGAAATGGGGGTCTCCAATGAGATAGAATCTTGTCGAAATGCTTATACAGCAGTCAGGCGCTAGAGTGTGTATAAACGGACGAGGATCTGAAGACGTCTAGTATGCGCGCCAAAAGTCCCTGGGTGATACAACTTCAGTAATATGAGAATATATTTTCGTGTAGAGCTCTGATTTGAGTGATTCAAAATGTGTTGGAAAGCTCATTTGATTATCTACAACTTTCATGAAGACCACAAGTCCATAAAAATCTGGTATCAGGGATCAAATCGCAGATTAAATGAACGTATGGTGAAATCACCAACTATATTTGGTCTGTTTCCATTCCCGGGCTTCGGTTATGCCACTCTAAGTCTCATGCCCTGTCTTCCGGGATCATAAGTCACCTAGATCCTACATGACAACATTCAAACAAATATCGAGTATAATTCCGCAAGATAACTAGGGCTCGAATAGGGGGTCAAAATACCGTAAAATAGTGATGTTTTCTATCTATTTGACGATTTACCTCAAAGTGAGTGCTCAATGTGATTTTGCCTTATAAATGGTCTAAAACAACCCAGAATAAGCCAAAAGTGTCGTAAACGGGGGTCTAAACATGCCCCGGAGCATAGCAAAGTTGACTCTGATCACGCTGTAGTGCTGTTTTTGAGGGAACGTCAGTCTAGTCGTCTCGGCATCCACTGCAGCAACATTGGAGTATAGTCAGGTGATGGGCGGTGCTTCTGATTTGGCGGAGGAGACTCCACACCCGGTTGTTTGGACTCCGACGCCTCTGGGGACCTGGAAGTGTAACGCAGATGCTTCTGTGGCGGATGCAGGCTCGGGTATCGGGCTGATTTGTCTATTGTGGCGGCCTTCTCTTTACACATTGACCCGGGTGATGCTCCGGAACTGTTGGAGATGCATGCGATCTTGTTGGTTGTTGCAGAGGCTGTTCGGCTGTGTTTATCATCTATGATCTTTGAGAGTGACTGCTTACCTTGCATTTAGGCCTTATCCTGCCCCTCGGACGATTTATCTATTCTTGGTTGCCTAGCTCGTGACTGCCGCTTAGCTTCGGCTTCTTTTTTTTTTTTTTGTCAATTTACTTTTGTTAAATGTTCAGGTAACGTCCCGACGCACCTTCTAGCTAGACATGGTATTGCGACTGAGGGGTGTTCTTCCACCGCATGATGTAATCTCTGCTTCTTTAACGTATTTGCCTTAGTAAAATTTGTTGGTTTTCGTAAATAATTAAAAAAAAAAAAAAGTTAGGTTGTCATAATTTTATTGTTTGTTTTTTTTTTTGTATGTGTGTTTTTTAAGTATAAAAGAGAGGAAAATAAGGAGAAATCCAAGGAAAAATCGATTGGAGCATAAAACAGGTAAACTTACGTACAGATTTTGCTGCCATTCTGGGCATCATGATTCGATCAGTGTCTCATGGCCATTTCCACAACTTAACGATTTTTCAATAGTAATAATAAAAAAAAAAAATTAGATTTTGTTCTCCTCTGCAGCTTCTGGGGGCACCTAGCAATACTTCCCAAAAAAGTTTGTCACATATCCTTTGTGATTGTAGCCTAGGTGCACCCATTGCATTGCATCTGTTCCTGATTTTAATTGTCAACTTTTTGGCTGGGTGTTTGAGTGGGACGCCAAATGGGTACGGTCTGATAGATCTGTCAAAAGAAAATCAATAGTGATTGGACAAATTACGAGTGGAAATTAACTAATTCAAAAAATAAATAAAAATATTAAGGATGGGTGCATGCTGTTCGTGTCAACGGATTGATAGATTTGATGGTTTCTTCGTGGAGGAAGGAGAGGTGGCGGTGGCGGAAAGGGGGAGGGAGAGGGAAAGGGAAAGGGAAAGGGAAGAGGTTGGAGTAGTGGGGAGAGGAGATGGAGGTGCAAGGGTGAGGTTGCAAGGTTCATCCAAGTTCATATCCATGTATAGCCAACAAGGCAAAAAGGGTTTGAATCAAGACGCCATGACCGTTTGGGAGGTTCGTTACATCTTCATCGTCGATCTTTTTTTTTTTAATATTTTTATTTATTTCATTTCTAATTATTATTAATTCTTCCTCCGTTGTTGCCTTGACCTAATTAATCAAAGCAAATGCCAAATTTAATTCTTCCTGGGAATATGTAAACAAACATGCTGCATTGATACAAAAAGACAAATTTTCCCTTGTTCATTTTGTTTCCAGGTATCTGTTCTTGCATTCAATTGATGCATAATTTAGGTAGATATATTTGTATCATTATGTAATCATCCTTACTTAAAAAGGTTTTGTCTTTGAATTGAAATAGATATTTCATTTAGCAGTGCAGAGCTCCAGACCAAAAGCTTTATATTGACCTACAAAAGTGAAACACCAATGCAATATCTGTTCACCAAAAACATCCTGTTCCGACTAGTTAGTTCTAGACAACATTTCTATATTATACTTGATGCATGGTTTTGTTATTTCAAAAGATTGTGGGTGACTAATTTGAGTGAGGAGACGTTGACATCATCATCATCATATGTATTTTCTCCTTGTGTTGTTGCTATCTTTAATCAGAACTTCTGCGGGGAGAAGGACACGTTCTTCTGCGGTGTGTTTGACGGGCATGGTCCTTCTGGGCACGACGTGGCCCGTTATGTGCGTGATGTATTGCCGTCCAAACTAACATCAGCTTCCAAATTATCAAATGTGGGCATAAATAGTGTTGTTGATGAAACTACTGCTGCTGCTGCTGCAAGTAGTGGTGAAAAAGGAGGAGAGGACCCCCAACAAAATGACAAGTCCAAAAATCCTTTTTATTGTTCATGGAAATCTCGAATAATCAAATCTTTCAAGGAGATGGATGATCAGCTTGAAGGTGATTCCGGACTTGAAACCTACTGCAGTGGTACCACAGCCGTCACAATACTCAAACAGGTACCGTACAAGTTTTTGTTACTGGTAATAACATACATATGCATCCATCCAACTTCAATTTGTGCTTGTATTTTTGTTCTGTTACTACGTACACTATTATATATATATCCTAATCGATCTACTTTCACATCCCTCCCTCTAACAATCAAAAAATCTCAGAGGGATCACCTGATTGTCGCAAATTTGGGAGATTCTCGAGCGATCATTTGCACCACTGACGACACCGGTCAGCTTGTGGCGGAACAGCTGACTACTGACTTGAAACCAAACCTTCCAGGTAGGCTCCCCTCCTCTCAGCTCAGCTCAGCTCAGCTCAACTGTGTAAATATTAAATATGGTTGGCTATAATATAAAATGCATAAAAATGCAATATTGGTGCAGGCGAAGCCGAGCGAATAAGGAATTGCCACGGCAGAGTTATGGCAATGGAAGCAGAACCAAATGTGTTCAGGATATGGATGCCTGATGAAGATTGTCCAGGTCTTGCTATGGCACGAGCATTCGGAGATTTTTGTTTGAAAGATTTTGGTCTTATCTCAATCCCTCAAGTATCCTACAGAAGGCTCTCAGCAAGAGATGAATTTATGGTCTTGGCTACCGATGGGGTAAGCTAGAGCTTTTTTCTCTCTCTCTCTCTCTCTCTCTCTCTCTCTCTCTCTCTCTCGGACCGATTTGCTTTGCTGATTGCTCCATAGCCATATAGAAATAAAACACTATATAATTAACCAGCATGAATTAACTAACAAACCTTTTGTTATATATGTCCTGGCTGGTGGTGCAGATCTGGGATGTATTGTCAAACGATGAGGTGATTAGAATAGTTGCTTCGGCAAGGAAGAGATCCATGGCTGCCAGGCTGTTAGTAGATTGTGCAAACCGAGCATGGAGATATAAGTATCCATGTGCTAAAATTGATGATTGTGCAGTGATATGCATCTACATGAAACGGCCGCGGCCACTGCTGACCAAATCATTGTCAGAAGTGACTGAACTCAGCTTGAGTTATACTACTAAGACAGTGGAAGCAAAGGCACAGGCTCAAGCAAGCACAAAAACTGATGATGCCCTCGATACCTTATTGAATTATCAAGTGAAAGACAGGGATGATGATGATGATGATGATGATCATGATCCCAACAACAGTGATGCCCATGCCCATGCCCATGCCCGCAGAAGGAAACAACGAAGATTAGCTGCCATCACTCAACATCAAGTTGTTGAAAATTAGACACCACTGGCCTGGCCTGGCCACACAGTTGCCACCACCGTCATGGTCGGTCATCCGTTTTCAATTTCAGGACTATTTTCAATGCAAAAGAAAAAAAGAAAAAAAATAAATTTATATATATATATATATACACAAGATATAACAAGGAAATGCACGTACCACCACACCACCACTGTCCATTGTTCTGTACGTTGACTGGACAAAAACACATTGAAAAGACTTGTTGTATACTTGTTGTAGTGAATATATTTACAAATCATTTCTTTAAAATATGAGGCTTTTGCACTACGTACTTGTGATCCTTCTTCAGTTTTCTTTGTCTGGAGTAGCATTATTATAAGTCGGCTGGCAATAATGCCAGACCAGAGTTCCGTAAATACCCTTATGGTATTATTTAATGTCTCTTTTCCCTGCGGCAATTAAAGTACACACAAAAAAAAAAAAAAAAAAATATTGATATTCTATTTACATCAACCAAAAAAAATAAAAATATTGGTCATAGTGGTAAGGACTCTACAGTCTACTTAAGAAGAGTGCCTCCTGGTTCAAAGTACATGTTGGATAAAGTAAATTTTGTTGGGAGAGGTCGTCACCTTTAATTCCTAATAGTATCGCGAAGGATTAGTTTAAGACAATTGATTATACCTTGTGAAAGCTAAATAAAGATTTTATTTGCATCACCATAATACTCCAGGCACCACAATACGGAAACACAAAATTAAAACACGGCATCACATATTTATGTTAATTTTTTTTATAGGAGAAGCATCATTAAGATTATTTTTTTTTGTGTATAACAAAGACAATGACAATGACGTTTCTACGATATTTTTCTTAAAAAGAGGTACTAAAAGTAATTTTATACTGCCGTATAAAAACACATTTGAGCAAATAATAATGCCCGAAACAAATTTATACTCGAATAAAGGAGCAATCCATTTGTTATATACATATGAATCCATTCAAGGACTAAAACAAATACTGGCATTGACGGTATGTTTTCGTATTCGTTTTATTTGCTTTATACTACTTATTTAATTTTTTGAGGATAAAAATGAAGAAAAAAATGAAAAATATTGTCATTTCTATTTTCTAAGTTATTGTTTGGAAAAAAAAAACCTTCTGTCCACTTGTTATTTTGAATATTACCGCATTAAGTTCATTATGGAAAAGCTTGTTGATTTGTATTTTTTTTTCCTTCACAGAAACGAAAAGTGCATTAAAAGATTAGGATTTACAGCAAATTCCTCCTGGCCTCCTCTTCTTTCGAAGCTGCAGCAAGAATCCAGGAGGGAAAAAATCCAGACCAGAAGGCTGGATTAACTAGTTTCTTAGCAAAAGAAGCTACCATATGACTAACAATATTGCGTTTTCTGGACCAAAAACAGATATTGCAATGCCCAAGGGCTTCCAAAAGTTGTCTAATATCACTGATAATAACTAAAAGATCTGGACGCAGTTTAGCAGTACCCTTCACCAGCTGTGTTAGGAGGAGAGAGTCCGTCTTCAGAGTCAAATTGCTCCATCCTTTGTTTTTCGCAATCGTCAACGCCCAACGGGCCACTTCTGCTTCTGCCCTTAATGGTGAATCAAAATATGCAAAGGACCTGCCCCAGATCTCAACAAGATTATAGTTTTTATCAAAAACCGCAACTCCACCTCCAGCAGATGAAGAAGGATTTGACCAAGCCGCATCTGTTTGCAAAATAAAATTAGTATCAGGCTCAGAAGAAGAGGAGTAAACAGTAGAAGAATTCCCCATCATAGAATCAGAGAACACAGTAGTAGGGTAAAACAATTTATCAGCATAAGCATCAGATGCACAGACAGAGGTATAGTCTCTATACTCTTTGTTAATTAAAAAAGCTATGTCTTGTGGAGCATCCAAGTTTCTGTTTAAACACCACTCGTTCCTAGCTTTCCAGATATTCCAAAACACAAAAACCGTAAATTCAACAGATTTTTTAATTGCAGCAAAACCACTAGTAGCAGTAATACTAGTCCACCAGGAGAGCAAATCAAAAGAGATATTCGAAACTGCGGCCAAAAGGAAGGGAGATTTGCCCATATATCTTTGGCCCTAGGACATAGGACTAAGATGTGGTCTGTGGTCTCAGTAGCATTTCCACAAAAGCTGCAAAAAGTGGATATATAACTATTATACATTCTGGAGGCAATGTTAGACTTTGAAGGGAGGACACCATTGAGAACCTTCCAGAAAAAGTGCTTGATTTTGTTGGGGAGAGAGAGGGCCCAAATTAGTTTCCAGAACTTGGTGCTAGAACCAGGAGAATTAGCTGAGCCATGACTAGAAATAGAAGGGTTTACTTTGTTAAAAAAGAAGGCATAGGCTAATTTTAAAGTAAAATTTCCATTAGAGGAAGGCTTCCAATAATGCAGATCCTTTGTGTGGTGAGAGCTCAGAGGAAGAGAAAGAGTTTGATGAACATCAACAGGCCAGAAGGTCCGGTTTATCTTATCCTCATCCTAAGTCTTATCCTTGATGAGATCACTAACCCAAAATAAATCAGCTGTCAGAATGGGAGGGGTAATAGGCCTTAAACTAGAGCTCTGTGGAATCCAATTGTCTTCCCAAACCCTCACATATTTCCCATCTCCAATAGACCAACAGAGGCCTTCCTTAAAGAAAGGTAGAGAAGAGAGAATTCCCTTCCAAAAATAGGAGCTTCCCGTGGATGGCTTCGCATCAAGCAGAGAGCAAAAAGGGAAATATCTGGCTTTTAGCACCCTTGTAACCAGTAGGTCTGGATTATTGAAAATCCTCCAAATCTGTCTAGCAAGATAAGCAATATTTAAGGTCTCAATGTCCCTGAATCCTAAGCCACCTAGCCCTTTGACCATACAGAGCTTTTTCCAGCTAACCCAGTGCATCCCCTTATCACCACCTGAGTTCTTTGACCACCAAAATCTGGCCATTAAATCTGATATTTCGTTACACAGGCCCTTAGGAATTTTTAAAACAGACAAAGGATAGGAGGCCAACATAGTGATAATATATTTCAAAAGGATTTCCTTGCCTCCCTGACTTAGCAACCTATTCTTCCAAGAGGAAAGTTTAGCAGCAATTTTGTTTTTAAAAAACTGAAGGCTTCTTTTTTTGATCTACCAAGGACAAGAGGGAGTCCCAGGTATTTAGTGTGAGGTGCAATCAAAATACCAGGGAAGTGAGAGGCTATAGAATTCTTCATATTTTCATCAATGCCTCTGCTAAAGAAAATCCCAGATTTCTGGATGTTAATCTGCTGTCCAGAACATTTTTGATAAGTATCCAAAAGACTGGAAAGGTATTGAGCCTGATCAGGATTAGCCTCACACAGAAGAAGACTGTCATCAACAAAGAAGAGATGAGAAATTGAGGGGCTTGACCTACTGAATTTTAGACCATGCAGTTTACCATCAGCTTCTGCATTATTCAGGAGCATACTGAGACCCTCAGCACAAATAAGAAAGAGGTAAGGGGATAAAGGATCTCCTTGCCTAATTCCTCTTGAGGGCTTGACAAAACCAGATCTGGTCCCATTGATAATGAAGGAATAAGACACGGTAGTGATACAAGCCAGGATTCTATTCACCCATTCAGCACAAAACCCCATCTTTTTCATAACAAATTCAACAAAAGCCCATTCAACCCTGTCAAAAGCTTTAGCCATATCAAGTTTTAAAGCCATAAAACCATTGGCCTTAGACTTGCAATGCATCATGTAATTTAAAGACTCATGAGCTACAATGAAGTTATCAGTGATATACCTTCCAGGAATAAAAGCTGACTGGTTTCCACTTATACATAAAGGCATAAGCCTTTTCATTCTATTAGCCAAAATGCTTGATAAAATTCTATATGAGACATTACACAAACTAATAGGTCTGAAGTGAGTGACCTCAAAAGAGTGAGGATGCTTGGGAATAAGAGCTATGCAAGTATAGTTCATTTCCTTTAGCATCATGCCAGATTCAAAAAAATCCCCTGATCATATTAACCAAATCATCTTTAATCACATGGTAGAATTTCTTATAGAAGGATGGGGTCATACCATCAGGCCCAGGGGCAGAGTAGGTCTTCATTCCAAAGACGGCCTTTCTGACTTCTTTTTCAGTAATAGGAAGCATGAGAGCCTGGTTCATACTTCTAGAAATCCTGCCACACAGTCTACCAAAAAGAATTTCCAGTTGAGAAAAATCACCTGTGGAAGAAAATAAAGAGGAGAAGTAAGAGGCAAACTCCTTAGAGATGTCATCCACATCCTGATACCAGATAGAGGAATTAGCACATTTTAGAGATGAAATAAAATTCTTTCTCCTTCTAGTAGAGACATAAGCATGAAAAAATCTTGTATTTTTATCCCCTTCTTTTAACCAGTGGATTTTTGCTTTCTGAGCCCAAAATTTTTCTTCATTTTTATAGGCCTCTTTTAACTCTTCCTGTAGCGGATTAATTCTGGACAGATCAACAAGGGAGGGCATGCTATTCTGGGACAGGATAGAGTTAATTTGGGCCTTTAAGTCTCTTATTTTATTAGCTGTGTTAAGGTCTCTACTACCTTTCCATTTCAAGACAGCCACCCTAACAGCCTTAATCTTCATCATAAATTTATACATTCTAGAACCGCCAAAATAAGAGTTCCAAGCAGAGGAAATAGCATCAGAACAACCAGGCATGTCGGTCCATCTATGATCAAAGATGAAAGATCTGTGACTCCTTGTCTGAACAGGGTTGGTATCTCCCAATAACATACAATGATCAGAAGCTATAGTGTAAATGTGGGTACAAGAAAAGTTAGGAAAAAGGTCCCTCAAGTTTTTAGAACAAAGGAAACGATCTAACCTTTCAAGAGTGACAATATCACCCCCAATTGTCTTCCTCCAAGTCCAAAATTGTCCTACAAAACCAAGGTCAACCAGATTATTGCCTGCCACAAATTTTCTGAATTCTCTGAGTGAGCCATCCGTTCTTTGACAACCACCAAGCTTTTCATTTGCTATCAAAAGGTCATTAAAATCACCCCCCAACACAAAATAATCACCCCACAACAACATTCTGTTTGACAAGAAAGGCCTAGCAAGCCCTTCTATCAACAGGATTTGGACTAGCATAGATTCCCACAAACCACCATGAAGTGTTGCTAATAGAGTCACATACCCTAACTTCAATGGAACAATAAGTAGTAAGGACAGTAGAGATAGAAATCCCCTGCTGCCAAAACAGCGCCAAGCCACCAGACAATCCTACAGGGTCAACAGTACAAAAGTCAGCAAATTTCAACCTATTACAAGCATTTCTCAAAATTTGAGACTTATTTTTCGTTTCACAGAGAAAAATCATATCTGGAGAGTGGAGATTGCAAGTCTCCTCAAGTTGAGAAATTGCCAAGGACCCCCCCCAGCCCTTGACAATTCCACACCAGTACCCTCATTAAACCCGAACGTTTTCAAATCCCTTATACTTGACAGGCTTATCAGAGAAGACTTTAACTACTAATCTCTTTATGCAAACATCTTCTGCATTTTTCCTTAAGGCAGGGTTACGCCACACGCCTCTATTTCAGAAAAGCTGAAGTTTTTGAACCAGTTTTTAAAATCTTCATTCATGGATGTGAAGAGGAAGACAAGATGAAACCAAAACAGAAGTCCGATCTTTAAAACAGCGAAGAGAGGAAGGGCATGCAAGGAGAAGAAAGGGAAAGCTTGAGGAAAGGAAATGGCGAACTCTCACGGACAGAGAGAAAACACTCCCACTAGGAGGAGATAACTCAAATCTAATTACTATTCCTGTTGATTTGTATTTTGTATTATAGATATTCAAACTCTTCAAATCCATATAAAAATCCAAGTGCATTAGTATGTTTATTTTACTTCTTTGGTATGAACAACATATTTTCGATTTTTGTTGAGATTCAAATTTTTTAGATTTATGCAAAAATACAAGTGCATCCGTAATCTATTTTTCTCTGTAAAATATATATTTTTGTAAACTTTATTTACTTTTATTATATGAAATACATATTTTCTATTTTCAGCGTTGTGTGGTGTTTAAATTAGTATTATAAAGTTTCATATTCATGATATCTATATAAAAATACAAGTGCCTCACTATTTTTCTTTGTAAAACACAAATTCTATAAATTTTACTTTAATTATACGGTATAAAATACATATTCTCTATTTCTAATGCGAATACTTTTACATGGATCAATATATTTTTACTCATTGTATAGATAAACATTATGCGGGAAAGATTCTATAATTTAAAAAAAAAAATCAACAAATGCAAAAAGTATTGAGTTTTTTTTATTTTTATATTCAGATATTAAAATCTAGTTTGTGAACAATTTTTAAAAAAAAAAAAATATGCCAGCAAAATCAATTCAAATGTAACATAATTAAAAATGAAGAAAAGGTTTTCTAAATAAAATGAAGAGAAAGAACGCACTTCAAAAACAAAAACAAAAAAGATTTCCTAAAAAATCAATTAAAGAACAATAAATGAAGTATATGATGACATTGAAAATACTTGTATGGTGAGGGAATTTGAGGTGAAGTGACGAGTGAAACGATCAGAATCACACATTTTAAATACAAAAATCAGATATATAGATGTACGACACACTTGTGCTTGCTTCTCCGCTGCGTAAAAAACACCACACAAGTATTTCCCTGATGACATAGCATCAGGGGAAAGAGAAAGAATATTGGTGGCTGTGCGTTAATAGCCTGAGATGCGGTAGAGGTGAAATGACATTAAATATTTACAGAAGGACAATTTTGGAAATCTGCTCTGGCTAGAGCAAACTAGCTCTGGCAGTAGCACTACCCTTACAAGTCTCTTGGCCCCAAGCATTAACATGTAATTTAGTACCCAACACAATACTTACGGTTTTAAGTAGCCGTAGATTGATCGTTTGATGAAATGCCTCTTTTCAATATCTTTGTTTTTTCCTTAAAAAAACCTGGTATATATAAACACACACTAGCAAAATGCACGTGTTTGACTAAATTATTATTTTTGAATATAAAAAACAATATATTTTAATATTAAGTAAATATGTTCATTAAGAAAATTAAAATACATTAAATAGTGGTACGTGTTATACAATGATTTTATGCATGGTAAAATTATTTCATTTCGCTCACTCATAAACATTGAATCACACTCTCGTCATGTTACATTTTCATTTGTTTAAATAATATAAAGATTTTTAGTTATAAAATTATGTATTTTCGATACTCTGTAAGTTCCTTCTAACCTAAAAAAATATCATCAAAATATAATGTGTCCAAAAAATTTGTGTGATGTTTTAATTACATATATTTTTATACTAACATTCTATTACAACTACAAATAGTTGTTGTTAAATTACTTACTATCAGTCGGAATTATTAATCATAAAGACAGAGAATCGTTAATTGTGTCACATGAATATTATTGAGTAATATTTATTCTTTGTGTTACAATCAATCACTTTACTACGATCTAGACAATCTTTAATTTATACACAATAATAATGATTAAAAATCCGCTATATTGTTAGCAGAAACAATAAATTTATTAATACATGGTTTAATTTGATCCAAAAATAAAATGTGTTATGGTGGAAAGTGGAAACCAATCGACATGAATAGTTATATGTTATATTGAGAATCTGATTTTGAATTTTTATAATTATATGCTATGTTACATAATTATGACATTGCTTTATTTTTGGTTAAATATATCAATTGAATAAAAATAACTACCATACTCATTAGGACACTTTCGCTCCATTTGTTTCCTCAAAAAAAAAATCTCATGTGACACAATTAATCATAAAGATGAAGAGTCGTTAATTTGTTAATCATAAAAGACACTTATGGTCTCTTTTATTTCAAGATTTTTAAACTTCAATCCGTAACTTTTTTTCTTGATGGCTTTACCTCTTATATATGAAAAATTCATACATTTACAGTCCAATATGTTTTTACCCCATATATTTGGAAAAAAAAAATACATTTACAATCCAAGATGTTGTGTGTCCAACAACGAATGTCGAATGTCCGACATGCTCCTACAAAGTTTTTTGACACGTGTAAAAAATTGACTGATCAAACCTGAAAGTATATATAAAATGTAAAGAGGAGAACAAAATTATAAACATTTTTTTTTTGAGAACAAAATTATAAACATGTTGAATCTTAGTGAAAGTATATTTTCATGACATTTATATCAACATGTATATGTGATAAAATAATAGTTATATGGGTAAAGTGGGATTGTTGTAGAATCGCTTTTCTTTAATGCACTTGATATGTGTATTTTTTATGTTGTTGTTATCATTATTAATATTATGTGGAATAAAATAATAATTATATGGACAAAAATATGATAATGTGTAAAGAATCATCCGTAGTTTTTTTTTCCAGAAAAAAATGGTGTATGTTGCTGTAATTTGAAAGGATATTGAAAATATGTACAAATTGATACTTTTATTTATTGTAAATCATATATATATATTATCAAGTGGCTTATAGAGGTTCGTGGTTGCTATGTCATTTAGTGATTCATGTTACAATGTCATATCAAGACCAATTATCATCAAGTACTTATGTCAAAAAAAAATTATCAAGTACTTGTGTAGAACGTATGAACATAAAAACAAATATAAAAACATATTCAAACGGGTGTTACTTAGTTTTCAGTAGTATATTTTTCAATAATAATATTGATTGACATCAATATAGAAAATAACAACCACTACAAAAAAACAGCAGTTTTGCGACGGAATTTTCGCGACGGACTTTATTTCCGTCGCAAATTTACGTTTGCGACGGATGTTTTATTGTTTGCGACGGGACATTTGGCGAGACAGTTTGGTACCAAATTTTCCACTTGGCGGGACATTTTGCGACGGAATTTTTATTAATTTGCGACGGAATATTTAATATTATTTTATTATTCAATTTACATGTTTGCGACGGAAATAGGGTTAGTTTGCGACGGACATTAAATTCCGTCAAAAACGGCGGATATCGATCGACTAATCCCTTTTCTTCCTCATTTCTCTTCTTCTCCCCTCTTCTCTCCCGCCCCCCCCCTGAAGGTTGTTCTTCCGGCGCCACCTCCTTCCACCACCGCCGCAGACCACCCACAGTAACCTCTTCCCTCCCCTCCCACCCCTCTCCCCTGCACCCGATTCCCCTCTCTCCTCCCCGCTTGTATATATATGTATGTATATATTTTTTTTTTTTAGTTTTATATATATATATATATATATATATATATATATATATATATATATATATATATATAGTGTATCATATGTAGTATATATTTATAGATATATATGTGTAGTAATTATAAGTTAGGAAAATGCTTACTTATGTGTATTAGTTAGATAAGTTAGGAAAATGCTTACATTATTGAAATGGTTGATATGGTTTGTTGAGATATTCTTGATATTGCTCGATATTGAAATTGGGATAGATGTGTATATTAGTTTAGAAACCGGATGTTGGTTGAATTGGTTTGTTGAATTTGGATTGAAATGATGATAAGTATGTGCTTACATGATAAGCATAACATACATAAGGTCCTCAAAAGTCTTTGTTCCTACCCGTTTGGAAAATGGTACTTGGGGGTACTTTGTTATCCGGCAAAGCCTCCGAATTATTTTGACGTCGAACCTTTGACCATGAATTGCAAATTTAGGTTAAAGTGTTGTTAGTTTCATAGTAAGTTGAGTAAAACTGAGTTTGCAAAAGTGTTGAGACAACCTTCAAAGACTATTGTTAGTCTCATATTTTGTATGATATGATGTGTAGGATTGAAAATGAAGAGAATAGAACGTAGTTGGATGAACGAGAGGTTGGATGCTAACAAGAAATTTAACCCGGTATTTGTGAATGGTGTGGAGGAATTCATAAAACATGCAAAGCAGTTAGATTCGTTTCGGGCAAATAATGGAATGATGAAGTGTCCATGTAGTAAGTGTAAGAACACTAAATTTTCGATCGAACATGACGTGAGATTACATTTAACTAAATATGGGTTTTGCGCAAACTACTATGATTGGGTGTGTCATGGTGAAGAGTTTCCCATTCCGATCAACGTTCAAAGAAGAACGGAATGTGAACCCTTATCAGGACATGGTTAGACGCATTACGTGATAGGATTGATCACGTAAGAGAAGAATTTCTTAACCAAGAGGAGAACAATGAGACACCAAACCCCTGAAGTTGCATCGTTTTTGAAATCTTTGAAAACGCAGAGGAACCTGTATGTGATGGAAGTAGTGTCTCCGTCATCGCAAGCGGCTTCTAGGTTGCTCACTTTGAAATGTGATCACAACCTCTCTCACAAATGCGTTGACGGGTTACGGTTTGATAGGAGATATTCTTCCGAAGAATAACTTAATGACCTCGAACTTCTATCAAACAAAAAGTTGTTAAAGGCATTAGAGCTACCCCATGAGAAAATACACGTGTGTCCCGCGGGGTGTATGTTATTTTGGGAGGAGGACGCGAATCTGGACAAGTGTCGGAAGTGTGACCATGATCGATATAAACCGAAAAAACGAACGCAAGAGGTCAACGTGTGCCTAACAAAGTGGTGACTTATTTCCCGATTGGACCTAGACTCCAAAGGTTGTACGCCACGAAACATATAGGCAAGGAAATGAGGTGGCACGGAAAACCCCAGGACAAGCGGTATAATGGCCCACCCAAGTGATTTGAAGCTTGGAAGCATTTTGACCAAATGCACCCCGAGTTTGCTAAGGAGCCTAGAAATGTGCGGTTAGGACTTTGCATGAGACGGTTTTGCACCTTTTGGTAATTTTGGGAAGAACTACTTTCTGGCGGCGATCATGGTTACACCATACAATCTTCCGCCCTGGTTGTGCATGAAAAAAGACAGTTTATATTCTTATCGATTGCTTGTACCGGGCCGAAAAATCCGAAGGAAACCTCGATGTTTATTTGCAACCATTGATTAAGGAGTTGAAGCATTTGTGGGAAACAGGGTTGTTTACTTACGATGTATCCACAAAGCAGAATTTTCATATGAAGGTCGCACTAATGTGGACTATCAATGATTTTCTGCGTATGGCATGTTATCCGGGTGGACTACGGCTGGTGTGAAAGCTTGTCCCTATTGTTTAGAGAATAACATTGCCGAGATTATTTGCAAGTTAGAGAAGATTTTGCCTCAGGCGTTTTTAACTCGATGGAGCATTTACCGTACACTTGCCGTGATGAGGTCGAGTTGGTGGTCCCGCACAATATCGATGGATATATCCATTCGAAAGGTTTTTGAATCACTTAAAACAAAATATTGGTAACAAAGCTTTCGTAGAGGATCAATATGCAATGCGTATTTGTTGGAAGAGATTTCAAACTTTCATTCTATGTATTACGATGATCATATTGAAACAAAAGCAAAGAATCTTCTTGTTGGTGAGACTTCGCATCAAAGAATCGCTTTGATTTACCCGAGTTATTCCGTGATCATAATGGTACAACAACCGGGAAGTGCAAGACGAGGTTCTTGGATAATAAAGAATATGACTTTGTGCACAAATACGTATTGTCTAATGAAATCATGAAACCGTATGAAGCTGTAAGTACCTCATTACTACATATATACAATGCTTAATGCTTTTTTCGAACAAATATACATTAATCGACAAAATGATTCATTCTTAGATTGTTCGAGCAATTTATTCGTGTTCAATGACCTTCAATTGACCTCGGCCGGATATTTGGAATAAACATGAAAATGAATTTACCAAATGGTTTGCGAGAACAAGCATCATTGTTGAATGATGATTTGCTAAAAGCTTTGGCAAGTGGTCCTTCTCGTCAAGTCAAAACTTGGAAACGTTATTCGATTAACGGCTACAACTTTCGGACATTCAACCGGCAACCGATATTGGTAAATCTTGACCAACAACGGAGTTTGTGTCGATTCCACGGAAGGTGCCGACTATTATGGCACTTTAAATGAAATCATTGAGTTGGTGTATTATGGACATTCGACTGTCTACAAAGCCGTATTGTTCAAATGTGATTGGTTTGATAATTCTGAACGGGGTATGAATGTGCATAAAGATTATAAGATAGTTGAAGTTCATCGTGGTAGGAAATATGGCGCTTATGATCCATTTGTTACGGCTTATCAAGTCGAGCAAGTCTACTATGCTCCATATCCAAGTTTGAAAAAAGACAAAGATCAGTGGTCGGTTGTTTTCAAAACAAAGGCAAGATCGACTATCGATGCTCCCGTCGAGGAAACCGTTTTCCAAGAACAAGTGATCAATGATGTTTCCCGATTATCTGATCCTCTTAACATTGTCCACCAAGATCTTGATGTCGATGTTGACTCCGATGTTGGGGATAATGACTTGGATGATGATGAGATGGCGGATTTCATTCAACAAGAAGTGGAAGATGAAGAGGAAGAAGAATCGGTTGATGATCTAGATACTGATGAAGAGGAGGAAGAACTCTTCCATTCTAGTAGTGATAGTGAATAATAATGTATTAAATATTTTATTTTGTCATTATAGTGAATAATAATGTATTAAACATTGTAATTTATTATTAATTAGTATAAACGCCTTTTTATTATAATTGCATTTAGATTAGTATAAACGTCATTTTCTGTGTCAAATAGATGTCGAGGTAGAGGTAGAGGTAGAGGTAGACGCGGTAGGGGTAGTTCCCCTCCCCGGAGCGTCTTCCTCCACACTGCACTCACGGTTTGGATGATGAGATACACCGGATGACCGAGGAGGATTTGGGTGTCATTGTCAATGGTGACCTTGGATTGCCGGTTTTGGATCCCGAGGGGAGATGGTAAGTTAATACATATCTTGCTTATAATTTGTTTGTATTTTTATTTATATTTTGATTAACCAAATGTATTAACAACTTATTGTTTTCAATATGACAGGTTTACCGACAACTTTGTCAAGAAAATGGCCAAGACCGCCATAATCAGCGGCTTCAACACTTTTGCCACCACGTGGCATAATGCCAGCCAGGAGCAGCAGGAAAGGTGGTGGCACGCATTTAGGGTACGTTGTTCATATAAATATAACTATATATAAATATAACTATAATTATCACTATACATATAACATATATATAACTATGTTGCGTGGTCATTTTACTTTCCGAGTTCACGGCTACTGGTTAGGGAAGCTTTTGAGCGGTATGCTATCAACAGTGGTCCGTGATTATATGTATCGGGCTCAAACAAACCCCGTGCTCGGCTTTGGATGACCCCGGATATTCTCCGTCAGTTCGAGGAGTGGATTGGGAGTCCCGTAAGCAATTATTCAATATTTAATTAATAATACTTGTGTTTTATATATATATGTATGTACTAACTTGTTTATCTTATGTCGGAATAGGCATTCAAGGAAACATCTGCGAAAAAGAAGATAAACCGAGCTTCGGATCCGTGAGGAAGGAAGATCCCAGGACACATGCTACGGGCGACGCGGCGTTATCGATTTCGCTCGGGCCATGGAGGACAATAGAGAAGTGCCCCTATCAGTCGGAGATCTGGTGACTAGTTCGAAGAAGAAGAAGTCGGGCAACTTCGTCTCGAGGAAGTTTGAGAAAATCTTGGTACGTTATGTATTCTAAATATTATATATACATTATATATATATCATGTAATTATTGTTACTAACAAATTTATATCATACTTTGCAGGACGTCTTCACTCGAAGAAGGCGAAAGCCCAGAGACTTGACTGACACCCTGTCGACGAGTCGCGTCTTTATTACGAAGCCGCTGGTGGTTACGACAAGAAGGGGAGAGTTTTTGGCATGGGGTCAGCTGCCTCCATGTACTACGACAGGCCTGCTACTGCTCGACACTCATCCGCTGAGACATACTCTCCGGGCATACTCACCCGCCTCACCCTGGGAGATGGCGAGAGAGAAAGACAGATTAATGCGTAAACACAAAGTAGAGTTGGAGGAGCTAGAGAGAGACGTAAAGCGCCAGGAAGACAGACTAAGCGCAGATGGAGGAGTGGATTACCCAAATGTTGGCGCAAAGCATCTCCGGAAGGATGCAACCCGGTAATGGTGCAAACATGAGATGACCGATCTGATCACGGACCTGGAGGAGGTGACATGGGTTTAGGTAGTACACCGGGTCTGACTGGGTGACATATTGCTTTATACATTTTTATTTATTTTGGCTTATCGTATCCCCTTTGACATATCGTTTTATCCCCTTTGACATATCCTCTTTGACATATCCCCTTTGATATATCGTTTTATTTATTTTGGTATCGTATCCCCTTTTATATTGTTGTTGTTGATAGCCGGTAGCAATTGTAATGCTACCGGGGAAAATTATGGCTGTTTTGCGGCGGTGGTTTGGCAGTGGCACGCAAAACAAACCATAATTTTCGATTAATTTTAATTTTTGCGACGAAATAATCCGTCGCAAAGTTGTATTTGCGACGGAAAAGTGTATTTGCGACGGATATGTAAGGATCTAAAAATAAATAAATCATTTAATAAAAAATATTTGCGACGGATTATACAATGTTTGCGACGGGTTATACAATTTGTGCGACGGATTATAAAATTTTTGCGACGGATTATATATTTTTGCGACGGGTTATACAATTATTTGCGACGGATTATACATTTTTTGCGACGGAAATTATATTTAAAAAAAAAAATAAAATACGTTATTATCCGTCGTAACATTCGTCGCAAATAATTTGCGACGGATAAACCGTCGCAAAAACTCAGTTTTGCGACTAAAAAATGCGACAAATAAAAACCGTCGCAAATCTGTCGCAAATTAGGGTTTGCGACGGAATAAGCCTAGTTTGCGACGGTAACCTTCCGTCGCAAAACTGCTGTTTTTTTGTAGTGAACTGGGAAATATATAACATATTTAAAATAAAATAAATGGGAGAAACAATTTGCAGGAAAACACTTCACTCATGTAGGTAACACTTTTTGGGATATCATTTTCTCAAATTTTTATTTATTTTATAATAAAAAATTATGCATAAGTATACAGGTGTTTCCCACAAACATTCTTTCTACAAAAATTTAGTTTTTAATCAATATTTGGAGCATTTATTAGGTTTTAATCCACTTTTGTTCATTTAGTTGCAATAAGAACAAAATTAATAGTAATGGTCTATTTTACCATCTTTTACTCGAACTTGCTTCTCTTCCTTGTTCCAAGCGCTTCTTTTTCCTCACTTTTTTTCCTCCCTGAATCTTCAACATAGAATGCCTCAGTTCCCAAAGCCCCGCCGACTCTTCTCCTCTCCAAGTCCGATTCTATCCTTTTACAAATTCCCTTCCATGGCACCTTTTTCTAGCTAGAAAAAATCGAAAATGTGTCATTTCGACTTCAATTTGACAATTTCGATCATTCTATTGCGAATGAGAGGGTCGTGAGGTTGGGATTTCTGCTACTTCGAACAATATGAAGAAATAGACTTAAACTGAATTGGAGGCGAAATTGGCGGAGGAGATGAAGAAAGTCGAGTCTGAGTTGCAAGAGGCTTTGGATAATTTGGAAAAGCAAAAGGAAGTTACAATTCAAGCTATTGACTTTCAAATTGTTGCTCTTAGTGATGATATTGTTAAGAATTTCCCAAAATCCATAGCAATACTCTTGATTCCTACGTTGATTTCCAGCGATATACACAAATCTTTTATTTAGTGTCTATTTCTTTTTTAAAAACATTGCTGCAACTTCTCAATAATTCAACTACGATTCACGATGTCTGAAATGTCATTTGCATTTTAAATTGATGAATCGTGTAATGAAGTTGTTGTGTGGCGGAGCAGTTCTTCAAAAGCAACAGAAATAATAATAATAAATTAAAATGTATTCCGTATATGAATCTGTTGCTGAAAAGAAAAAAATGAACATCCATTTTTTTCTTAATTTTTTGTTTATAGCCAACAAAATATTTTCAACAGTTCATCTGAATACCTGAACATGATGAAAACGAAAATAGAAATAAAAAATGGAGTAAAAAGGTATTAGAGGTTGATTGTATAATTTTGTTTGTTAAATGAAATAAGATGAAGGGGAATTTTTTTTTAAGAGGATTGTATGGAGGATGATTGTTGGAGTAGATTGATTTATAAAGTGTTAAAAAAGTGTAAGTGGAACGGAAAACGATGTGTTTAGAGTGTTGTTTAAAGATAAACCATTGGGGTGAGTCTTAAAGGGGATCATAACTTGATAATTCTAAGCTTAGAGAAAACCTAACTTTAAACTTTAAAACTTGTTCATGCACCAGTGTTTCACATGCCCAAGCATCCAATTGTTGGGTTATGATACCAACCGTAACGACAAGTTCCAGAAGTTGATCCCACGACGGGAAATGAGACATTCAACATATGCTCAATAAACTAATCTTAAAGAACTCGGATGCTTAGAGCATTCACAGCAGGCTCCTAACCCCAACCTCTAAAATCCATTTCGGGGTTTTTTTTGTTGACACAATGGTGTCTTGACATACACCTAATAATGCATTTTCCCTCTCCCCCGCCTCCATGTCAGCTAGAGGCTTGCAACTTGTCTATGGTTTGCAACTTTCAATTTCCTGTTCACACCACATAATAATAATAATAATAAGAGAAACTTGAGTTTTTATGCTTAAAAAGTTAAAAGTTTGAAATATATGCGTCGTATGAAATTGTTTGAAAACTATGTCTATGTCGGCGCATGAGCGACGCACGAGCCATGCGTGACCACCGAGCGACACATGACCGACGCGTCATGCACGCAGAACCGACGTAGGCACAGTTCTCAAACAGTTTCATATGATGCATATATTTCAAACTTTTAACCTTTTAAGCATAAAAACTCAAGTTTCCCTAGTAATAATAATAAGAGTTGTGATAATGCCACAACAAAATAGACACAACATTGTACACAATGCACTTCGGGGCCATTGATTATGATATGAGACCTATTAAATCATATATATGGGTTCCAAAAAAAAATCAATAGTTTAAAAGTTTGTTGTGACATTTGTTGTGCCACAAACATTCCTCTATTTTATTCCGATTGTGATAGGAAAATGTTAAAAAGCTGGAAAATAAATTAATAGTTAGGTATGTTAGTTGAGATGAAAAAGAAAAGTTCTTTTTTAGAGGGATGTATTGAGGGTTTTTATTGGAGTGAATTTTTTTTGGTGTTGAAAAAGTGTTACTGAAACGGAAAACGATATGTTTGGAAGGTGTAACTGAGGCCTCTCATTGGGGATGCTCGATAAAAAAAAGAAGGAAAATGAAGTTGTAGTTTCTAGTTATATATATACTAGTATGAAACCCGTGCAATGCACGGAAAACGTAAAATTTGAAAATTAGAAAAGAAAAACGACAACATATGTTAAAAAAAAACTTGTTATGTTTTAAACTGAAATGTATGATTTTATGATATCAGATTGTTTGGAATACCCACTGAACAGTCAAATACAGCATGGACCAAAAGAAATCAAAATATACGCCATTAGTTGATGAAGCAAATGATTCATGAAAAGCATGGATTTATTAGCCGTTTGCCGAATTTCATTCTGAACAGACCAGCTGCGAATACACTGCAACATAAACACAAAATTCATAGTAACAACATTCAAACTTCCGAAAGAGCTACAAAACACCAACAGGGCAAGATAAAACATAGTTAATTAAAAAGGAATGCATCATTAACCAAGTAGCTTGGCTCAAGTGGTAAGTGACTTGAGAATACCTAGGGAGGTCACCGGTTCGATTCTCCTCTGAGGCGCCATGTTCAAATAGCTCTGGGCCAGGCCTTACCCCTGAGTAAGAGTCAGACTCTGCAGGCACGACCCGGGCCGAACTCCGGATTAGTCGGGCCAGTTGGTTCCGGATACCGGGGGCTTTAAGCAAAAAAGAAAAGCATCAATATATACTAAGAGATGAAGTACCAAAGAAAGAACGAAATGCAAACACCCTTCTCACCATCTCATTATCGGTGAAAGAATTAAGAGAAAGTACTATGATCTAAGAAGGAATGAATAACAAAAATTATCAATTGTCACATTACGACAACAGACAAAAACATAGCACCAAGAAAAGTATCATATATTTGCATTGAATTATTACACTAAAACACCATATACCTTACTCTTTTTGTGTATAGAACTATATACACAAAAATTTTCCATTTCCTCTAATAATCTTTGATCCTATGAAGACTTAGGAGGATGATCTGATGACATAAAAAAAATTCAGTAGTACATATTCATTCAAGAACTTAGCCTAAATGAATAGTAGAAACCACATTGCGCTAAACCTCAAAACGAAGAAGAAAAGACTCGTGGTAGGGGCAAAAAAAATTGCAGAGCAAACAGTTACCAATCCACCAGTGTAAAAATAACGTAGAACAATCAGTTTCATCATATAAAGATCAATGCCAAGATCCAAGCAAGCAACATCAATCATGAGAGCAAAATTGAAGGCATATTCAACACGTCATCAAAACCAAATTCTAAGCACACCATATGACACAACAGAGTAATCCCAAGTCAAATGATGAAGGTGGATGAGTAATAGACTGCGATGGGTAACAACGGCAATCTTGTCAGTTGTAGAAGAAATTAAGGTTGACATATAGATGATTCATACCTTCCTTTCCAAATGCTCATTTTCCAACCGTGGTCAGTAAGTCAAAATCATGGGTTACTTTGATCTTTTGAAACCCACCTATACAAACTCATGAAAGAACACTCAACTGACTAAAGCAACCGAGTGAAGAACAAATTTTTGAGGTAGATTTGCAAAAAAGAATAAGATGGCATATATCTTAGTCAATAAATTAGGAAACAAAAATAAATCAGAGGTATAAATGGAATCTTCATTAGGTGCAAATCTGGGATTTACGAAAGGTCCTGCCTCATTTGTTCCTGTCCTCACACAAAAAACAGAGGATGTTGCGATTGCATGAAGAAAACAACAATTTGAATCAAAATTGATGGCCAAAACAGTGACGTCCAACTTTAACCAACAGAGTACCGGGTCGGAAGCACTATAGTGACGAGCAAGGTCGTATCCCACGAGGAATTGGTCAAGTACCACAATCAGTTTCGTATTTAGTTTAGGCTCACAAAAACTTGTGGAGAAATCTATAGCTAGAGAAATAAAAATGTTAACTTTGAAAAATATGAATGGAGAAATAACTAAACTATGATCAGGAACACTACTCTTAACACTGTTACCGAATCACTAGGGACGAGCCTTAACCTACCAGCCAACCAATAGCTTCTAATGAATGTGTTGTGGGTGCAATCTCCTAAACTGGTCCCTAGGCGTTAATACCACAACCTAGTTACCCTATAGTCGGTTCAACAGTCCCCTCTATGAGATTTAATTGACCTAATATGATTAAGAACTATGAGACACTCCGCATCCACCGAGTTCACGGCTTAGCTAGAATAACCTTACCAAGGAACAGGCTGCGAAAAAGTCGACTAGTTCGTGCATGGCAATCCTAAAACTCTAGTTCGCACACTCACTCGCAAAATACATTTATAAAGATCGTGTGTAAAATCAATTAATGGTTCATGACTCCACTAAAGGCATTAAGTTCAAGTTTTAGAACACAAACATTCAAAAGATTTAACTTTTAAGACCTACTCATCCCTAGATCATCGTTTAGGCATCAATTTCGTAGTTCCATCACATAATCTAGCTATGATAAATTTAGCTACTCATAATAAAATCAAGAACGCAAGAAACCATAAGTAAATTGGTAAACGACATGATAAAAAGCTAAATAAAATTACCTCAAAAACGTTGAAGCAATCCACAACTCGAATCGTCACTTCGTTGTGTTGTAATCGCAAAATAAAATAAATAAAACTGTTGTTGTTCTATTAAAATCTACAGCAGAAAAATAGTCTAGATCTATTTCTAAAAGGAAGAAAAATTGTTGCTGCAGAAAAATAAAATTTTGGTATGAAAAACTGTGTGTTAAAATTTGACCTAAATGGCTTTTTATACCACAATAGCCGACTTCATCTTTTTTCGGGAGAATCGACGTCAAGTCAAATATAATAGCACATGTTTTTTTTTAGTGTTTGATAAAATATTAATACTCGTCGTCCAGAATACTGTTTTAACGGATTAGGGTTCCACCTTTCACCACCCCTCTTTCACCCCGTCGCTCCCGACAATCCAAACGCCATGGATAACATGGCTCTTGATCAAACTACTGAAGAGGCCGATCTGCTACAACGCAGTATCGAAAAGCCTAAAGATACGACCCCTCCACCCTCGCCGTCGGCTTGGGCTGACAAATCAGGGGTTGAAGTTGTAACCGGACGGTATACTGATCCGAACATTTACATAGGCGAAGACAATGATGAGGAATTCACTGAATGGAAAGATGCAATCGAAAACTTCATGGGGCCGGAAAAATCAGAAAAATCGGTGACTATCCCTTTGGATCGGTGCCTGGACCTGTGGCGCCCATGGCGTAGAGCACTTATCATCAAGCTTCTAGGTAAGACGATTTCTTACAAATTTCTTTGCCAAAGACTGTCCGACCTGTGGAAACACCAAGGGCGTATTGAAATAACAGATTTGGAAGATGGGTTCTATATAGTCCGATTTACTAGGGAAATAGACTATGATATTGCCTTAATGAATGGACCCTGGGTAATCCAAGGGCACTACCTGAAGGATGCAGGTTCTTAGATCTAACCAAGTTAGATCTATACGCAGCGGACGGATCACGATTTACATATCATAAAACATAGTTAAAGGACTTAAAAACTACAAGGGGGTTAAGATCATGTTACCAATAGTAGGAAGAGAAGCCAAGATCTTCCGATGTGTTCTCCAAACGGCGGTTGGTGGACACCCTTCTTGATACTCAAGCCTCCTTGATATGCAACACTCAAGAAAAACTTAGAGTTTTTCTTCTAAAACCCAAGACAAGAAAAAAAAAATTTCTCTCCTTTCAAAGTGGCTAGGTCGAAATTTGCCAATACCATTTCCCTTGGAATAACTCTCCTTTTATAGGAGAGTAAATCCTTGACCTCCAAGTTTTAATTAATTAAATAAATAAATAATTAATCCAAATAAAAAGATATTTTCCTTAATGATTAATTGTGACATGTATTGACCAATAGGAAATCAAATAACAAATCATCCAACCAATCATATAACAAGAATATCTTTTATTTTCCACATCACAAAAATTAATTCTTGTGACAATAATAGGACATGAGGCGCCACTTTAGGTCAAAAGCCCACATAAAATATCTTTTATGTGTATAATATTATTTAGTCCAACTAAATAATATCCATGCATATCAATTAATTAGCCTTGACCAATTAATTATTTTCGAGGTCCAAATATCAAGATTATTTGTCCGAATTACAGAAGCCACATCGGGGACCATGGACCTATAACCAGTAGCTCCAATAATTAATTAATCATCGAACAGAATAAGCACATTAATTATTAATTCCGGGATTACGCCACCATAAACCCCGGAATCGAACTCTACCGATTATAGATGTATACTTATACTCAACCCATGTAGCGAATAAGTGTCCATCGATATAATCACTACATCTGGATTAACCCTCCATAGACTGTCCATTCTGAGTAGGAAGTCTCCGTGAACCAGACTCATAATATCTTATCCTTATTTACCATTAACCCCCTAATGATCAATTAGTGCACATATCTGACTAGTAGCTAATTAGTCAAATGTGAACTCGGCCGATCGATCACTTTCTTAAGGCTAACAAATAAGGGGACTGTCTCTCTACTTCCCGCAGGAAGGAATGGATTCCATGTCTGTGAAAATCAGAACTACTCACTCATCTGGAGATAGTGCCAATGAGAAGTGGCTTGGAACACATATTAAAGTGAACCGTAACTAACACATCAAACACTACCCCGGGACAAGCAGCACCCTGTGATCACCTCAGGATTAAGGTTGATCCATATATGATCATCTAATGATTTAATAAGATTCCTCGATTACGGAATTATATCGAGAAATTCAGATTAAATCAGTCCCAATCTATATGAATGCCATCATATATAAATGCCCCAAGTAGGTACCTGCACCGACAGTCCGGATAAGACTATCACACCCTAAGGTGTTCTCGGGCGCATTATTGGTGTTTTAATCAAAAGACCCTAAACTCGATTAAGTTCACCACGGACTAACAGGTTTAAGTATATCACCGCTTAACTCAATCCTCACGTGTAATCCATACACCTTGAGTTAAGTGGTTACATCTGAGATATACTTAGGGTTTGCGGCAAGAGTGTATTACTTTACAAGCACAAAGCAAGTAATAAGGTGAGATAAATTCGTCATTCATTATTAAAAACAATTACACAAATTATCTTTCGGGCACTACACCTAACACTACCTGCATGTTTTGAAGTTGACACCTTACTTTGAGCCGTCTAATGATGCCATCAGGACCACTTTGGCTTGGATTCGCTTTCCCAAACTCCCAATTTGGTGTTTTAAACATGATATCCTGACTGAATTAGGAAATTTGATTGGGAAAACTGTCAAAATTGATGTCTTCAGAAAGGAAAACTTAAGGGCCAGATTTGCTAGAGTTTGTGTAGAGGTTGACCTTGGGAAACCTCTGGACTCAACTGTGGTTCTAAATGGAAGAAACTTCAAGGTAGAGTATGAGGGATTACAAATGATATGTTTCGACTGTGGAAAGTTTGGCCACAGGAAGGAAACTTGCCCACTAAAAGTTCAGACTAGTGAGGAAGATGGTAACAATAAACAACCCCCTATTAGTGTAGCGCAGGGCCCGACAAAAGAACAACCTTATGGCCCCTGGATGATAGCTCAAACTAGGAGAAAATGGAATCCCAACAGAACCAATGGTCCTCCACAAAAAACTAAGCCTGGAGACAACGAGAGGTCAAATGGACCTGCTCCCACTTCTGGATCAAGATTTGATGTTCTCAATGTCGAGAATGAATACCAGGATCACGATATGGCCAACGCAAATGATGAGGGAATCTCAGAGGCTGTCCAAGAGCTAAGAATTAAAGCACAGCACGTGGAATCCCATGGTGGACAGGCAACTACGAGAGAAGCTAGAAGGGATCAGCCCCCTAAGCAGAATAACAAGAAAAGAAATGTCGAGGAAACTCACACAGGCACCACATATGTTCCCAAAATGGGTATGTCTCAGAAGGTAATTCTTCGGCCTCTTCAGCCGGTGAACCGAGTAGAACACAAGAAGACATACCTCCCTCATCCCATACCCAAAATAAACGGCCCCCAGCAGGCAAAGCTAAACCCACACCAAGGACAGCCCTGACCGATGTCTCTAATGGTACTAAAAAATCCAACGTCCCACCGGATCTCAGCACCAACTCCAAAACACCTCGGGATAATACCCCGTCCTCTAAGAGAGCTGGGATCGATGTCAAATTTCACCCACCTGATAAATCCCAGGGGACCAAAATTCATTCCATGGAGATAGATTCAACCAATGCGAACCCTTTGTTTGATGTGGAGGTGGGTGATGATCCCACAAGATAATTTGTTCACTCTCCTCATTGTTTTAATGAAGATTATAGCCTGGAATTGCAGAGGGGCTTCTTCTGCTGACTTTCTCTGCCACCTTCGGTCTATGCTTAGCGAACAGAAACCGGATGTCCTCTTTCTGATGGAAACTAGAAGTTCCAGCGACAGAGCTTGTAAATTTCTTAAAAAACTTATTTCACCAAATTTTATGTTGTTGAAGCACGGGGTTATGCAGGCGGGTTATGGAGCTTTTGGGTTGAAAACAAAGTTACCTTATCATATATCATATGTACCAATCAGTCTCTTACAATGGCGGTTATGAAAGGACATGAGATAGATTGGATACTCACCTTACTTTACGCATCTCCCATTGCTAGTGCTAGAAATGAGCTGTGGGACTACCTGATACGGCTGAAAGATACTTTTGATCTGCCTTGGTGTCTACTTGAAGACTTTAATCAAGTAGTGTATCAAAGAGATAAGTTGGGTGGTAGAGCTGTGGGAGGCCTCAACAGAAATAAGCTTTGGCTTTTTCTCCAGCACTGTGACTTAATTGAAGTACCATTCCAAGGCCCTAGGTTTACTTGGTGCGGTACAACACGTAACAACGAAAAAATCCCACAACGTTTAGATCAAGTTTGGTGCAATACAGCATGGATGGAAAAGTGTAGCAAAGCAGTGGTTAAGCATATGCCCAGAGCCCATTTCGACCACAACCCCATCACCTGATATCTTGAGTTCTTACTACCCAAACAGAAAACCCGCGGTTGCTTCTTTTTTCAGAGAGCTTGGATGGACCACCCAGACTTTGAAGAGTTTGTGATACACAACTGGAAGAACTAAAGCAACATTGTTGATACCATAACTCAATTTGGTAAGGCTGCAACAAAATGGAATAAGTAGGTTTTTGGAAATATATTCCGTAAAAAACAAAACTGCCAATCAAAAATGGAAGGAATTGAGAGAAGTATGGAAAGAACACCTTCTACCTTCCTTGCTAATCTTCATGATTCTCTAAAGGCTGATTTGGACGACATTCTGAAGCAGGAGGAAACTTACTGGCATCAAAGATCACAACTCCAATGGCTTGCAGAGGGAGAAAGGAACACATATTTTATCATCTTACTACAATCAGAAGACAACAAAAGAAGAGAACAACTTGCTTGAAAGACAAGTTTGATCATTGGGTCTATGATCTGAGTGCATGGAGACATGATTAAGGAATTCTATACCAACCTTTACCAAGTCGAACTGTCTCTCTTGATTGGAATCTTGATATCGCTTGGCCCCATCTCCCACCTCGACAAGCGGTGGATGAATAGACAAACCGCGTAAGTAGAAATTGAGGATGCAGTCTTCCAAATGGGGAATTTCAAAGCTCCTGGCCCTGATGGTGTTCCAGCTTGCTTTCTCAAGAGATATTGTCCTATTGTAAGTCCTACAATACTCAAGTTTGTTTATGATGCCTTCTCTAACGGTACTTTTGATGGAAAAGTGAATGAAACTCTAGTTACTTTGATCCCCAAAGTCAACCCCCCAGAGAAAGTGGAACAATTTAGAGCTATTGCACTCACAAATGTTTGCGCTAAAATCATTACTAAAGTGTTGGCTAATAGATTTCAGTCAGTCATTGGCAAGTTGGTAAGCCCAACCCAGTCTACTTTCATACCTGGCAGAGGAAGCACATGCAACATCATAATTACTCAGGAAGTCCTCCATCAATTTAAGAACAAAAAAGGGAAGAAAGGGTGGATGATTTGAAGATTGACCTCGAGAAAGCTTATGATGGGGTTAGCGGCAATTCCTTGAGGGATTCTAGAGCGGTGAAATGTCTCGATAAAATTACACACCTTATCATGCATAGCCTCAAATCTAACACTTTATCCCTCCAATGGAATGGCAATAAACTGTCCCCAATCCAACCCCAAAGAGGGCTCAGACAGGGGGATCCCCTGGCCCCTTACCTCTTTGATCTATGCATGGAAATATTGAGCCTCTTTATTGACCAGCAAATACACCAGAATAGATGGAAACCCATAAGAATTGGTAGACATGGACCACCTCTGTCACACCAGTTTTTCGCAGATGATCTGATACTTTTTGGGGAAGCCACTGAAGCTCAAGCAGATATCATTAAAGATGTTCTTGACACCTTCTGCAAACTCTCAGGCCAGAGGATTAGCACTCAAAAATCGAAGTTCCACACGTCCAAGAACATAGCCGGGCATATCAAAATGCTCCTCAGCCATAAATTGGGGATACAACACTCTGAGGATCTTAGGAAATACCTTGGCATTCCGCTTCTTCATTCAAGACTGACCAAAGACAAGTTCAGCCTAATCCTTGATAAAATGAAGAAAAAGATGGCCAGCTGGAAACTGAAAGCTCTATCCAGGAGGGGTAGAATGATACTGATCAACAGCTCACTTGCTACCCAACCTTTCTATGCTATGCAAACCATGAAGATTCCCACTGGGGTAGTACAAACAATGGAAAGGATATGCAGGGACTTTTTCTGGGGAGATGAAGAAGGTAGCAAAAAAATGCATTACCTGGCTGGGAACATCCTCTGCCAACCTAAAGAGATGGGGGGTTTGGGCTTCAAGAATTTCCAGGTTATGAATGTAGCCTTGCTAGGTAAGTTGATTTGGCAGCTCTTAATGGATGATCATTCTTTGTGGGTCCATGTCTTAGTCAGGAAATAGGGCAATCCTTTTGCACCATCAAAATCCACTGACTCGCTTACGTGGAGGACAATCTGCTATATGGCCAACCTTTCAAGAATGGATTTGACGCCATCCAAGACAATATAACTGGGTCGAGACACCGGATCGAAATACTCACCGCCTCGGCCTACAAGACCTTGAGCCAGACCACTGAATCGACCAGCACGCATGTCTGGAAACAGATTTGGAGACTTCAGGGACCTAACCGCCTTAACTTCCTTCTATGGAAAGCTGCACACAATGCTCTCCCAACCATGGAATTCCTTTTCAAGAGACATGTAAGCTCCTCGCCGATATGCCCTCAATGTCAGTTGACGGATGAAACAAATATGCACGCTCGAGGGATCATGCCCAACACAGAGTCTCTGGAGAGCACTGATACCCAGAGATGATAGAGGATCGTTTTTCACCACCTATGGTGTGGAAGAATGGATTACAAATAATATGCAGCGACTTCATGGCAATAGGGATTGGCCCTACATCTTTCGAGAAACGATCTATAGCGTGTGATGCATTGGAGAAACCAACTACACCATGGAAATCATGAAGAGAGACCCTTTGCATGTCTTAATCTCTAAAAATTTTAGTAGAAATTTCGTAACCCAAGCTGCTGCAGGGTGATTGATGTATAGATAAACAGACTAGTTGCTACTTTGCTTGTAACTGTTTTGGGGTTGTCCCGCGATATTTTGAATAAAATTGATTGTTTCTGGAAAGAAAAAAAAAAATATATATATATATATATATATATATATATATATATATAATAGCACATGTTGCTTCTTCTTGAATGTCCAAGCCAATGGGTGTGTGCCACCTCAACTTTATATTGTCCCCACCTCATTAATGCATTGCCCTCTTCTATTTACTGTTCTTGATAAAAACTTTGTAATTCGAACGGAAATGATACTGAGGCTTCCTTCCCCATTCAAAGACAACTTTGGGATCCCACAAAAAAAACCGCACAAGTTATTTTATTTGTTTTTTTTTTCCGAACGTCTGAATTTAAATCCCGCGTCATTTCTTCATATTAACTCTGTTTTGGACGATTTTCGTACCGTTGCGATCCTCATCACGCTCTCTATCACGTCATACCTGTAATAAAAATAAAGCACATACCCATGCATGACAAATACCAATAAAACACACACAAATCACCCGAAAATATCGAGATTTTTGACGTAAACATCTTATCATCTCGTGAATCAACCCGTGGTGAAAAATGCCTAAAAACCACTTAACTACCCCAATATTACATCGAATAGGCTACAAATAGAGGGTAAAATGCACACGAAATATAGCAAAGTTGACACTTGTCAAAAATCCACCCAAATAACCCGTAAAGGCTTCTTTGAAGTTTGATCGACAACCCTTTATGCAAGCCAATAATTTTAAAAGGAAACAAAAATGAAATGTACGATTGAAATTGTACCATTGGTTGATTTGGTTCAGATCCGGGCTTCACGAATGATCTGGCCATTGTGCTTCGTGTCCTCATACAGAATAATTAAGATTTCATGAGGGCATGAAGGGAATAACATATATATCCGACCAATAGCAACGCGAAACTCAACAAACCAAGACCCGGTAGAGCTGAAACGAAGGGAAAAAAAAACCAAACTGAATATAAGCCTAAAGTAGAGAACGTGGAATGAGACCCAAACTTCAGTAAGTGATTCAAAACATACAAGGAAATGAATGTCATAAACAAATTCGCAAAACAACAGACAACAGACAACTTACCTGCAGCTGAAGACATCATAGCTGCAAGCAAATGAAAGATGCATTTGGAAATGAGAGACAAATTAAATAGCACATTCCAACACAAATTAGACATACCGATAGAGCCAGCCAGCCCATATGGCAAATGATGACGCTCCAAGCAAAGTTGAAAAAGCTGCAGACCAATACACAACAACGGGGAATCATTTCTTCCATACCGGAAACGATTATAAAGGTAAAGCATGTGAACGGGTGAACCTGTAACACCTGGGGCCGGAGATATAGACCCGCTGCACTGTTAGGTGTGGTGCCCGAAAGACAATTTCTGTAATTGTTTTTGATAGGATTTATAATTCATCTTAATATTTGCATTTATGCTTATATTAATACTTCTTTGAAAACCCTAAGTATATCAAGTATGTAATCACATAACTCGATTGTATGGCATACACACGAGAATTGAGTTAGTGATGATATGCTTAAAACTATTTAGTCCGTGGTGAATTTAATCGAGTATGGGTCTCATGATTAATATACCAATAATGCGCCTAACACTTAACGGTGTGACCGTCTTATCCGGACCGTCGGTATAGAAGGTACCTAGTGGGGCATTTATATATGATGTCTATCATACAGGACTAGACCGATTTGATTTGAATTCTCGATATAACTCCGTGATAGAGAAATCTTATCGAATCACAAGATGATCATATATGGATTAATCTCATCTCGATGTGATCGCGCCATCGCTTGGTTCAAAGTAGGGTTTGATGTGTTAGTTAAGGATCACTTGGTTACATGTGATCTGAACACTTCTCGTTGGCTCTATTCTAGAATGAGTGAGTAGTCTGTGACTTCACAGATATGGAATCCATTCCTTCCTGCGGGAAGTAGACAGACATTTCTCTTATTTGTTAATCCTAGAAACTGATCGATGGGCCCAGTTCATGTTATATTAGTTATGAACTAATTGATCACTAAGGGGTTAATGGTAAATAATGATAAGATGTTTTGGGAAGGGTTTACGGAAATATCCCGAATCAAAACGAACAGTCTATGGAGGATTTATCCGTATGTAATGATTATGTCAATAGACGCTTATCGACTCAGTGATTAGAGTGTAAGTATATATCTATAATCGATAGAGTTCAGTTTCGGGTTTATGGTGGCGTAATCCCGGAATTAATAGATTGAATAGTTCGATGAATAATTTTATTTAATTTATTGTATTTACTTTGGTATATGAGTCAGTAATCCCCCGATGTGGCTCCTAACATGCATATGTTTCTTGACGTTGGGCTTCAATAATAATTAAGTAGTTGGACTATTTAATTGATGTGCGAATAATTATTTAGTGGGCTAAATAATTAAATACAATGGAAAAGACATTTTTTACGTGACTCGCCCATAATTGAGTGTGGCTGTGAAACCCTAATTTTAGGGTTGATAGGCGTGTTTTGTACATGTTGTAATTAGAGAGAATTTAGTTTTCTTGGATAATTACATGTCATGTGATTAATTATTTATTTGTTAAATAATTAATTAAGGAAAATATATTAGATTGATCCTTAAATATTCTAGATTTATTCTAGATTATTCTAGGAGTATCTTTTATGGAAAAGGATTATTATAATTGATTTTGTATTAATTATTAAATCTTTGGAGGACAATGATTTATCTCCTATATAAAGAGAGTTCTCCTAAGCCTTTTCTATCAACACATAATGCGCATACATACACACAAAATAAGCTAAGGAATTCGGCCAAAGCTTGGGGTTCAGAGTTGGGAAAATCTTCGGGATTTTCCGGGTAGCATATCAAGGAGGTCAAGCATCAAGTATCAACATCCACCGATTGTTGCTTGGAGATACACATCGGAAGATCGTGGCATCTCAAATTGGATCTCGACTTCATCGATCTTTTGGATCTCGCTTTTGATTGGTAAGTAGATCTCACCTTCTTGTAGTTTAGATCTATTTATTTATATGCTTTAATGTTATATTGATCGTGATCCTTGTTATTCCGCTGCGTAATCGGGCGGATCTAGATCCGTCCGACGATATTACATCCAACATGCACGTAATTATATAATCATATATCGAATGAACAATAATGACATTGAAAAAAAAGAACATTAAAACAAAGATAGATCGATCACAAAATCATGAAATAAAAAAAGCACAGCCATAAGCGTCTCTACATCATTTAGCTTTTTGTAATGAATCAAAAACTCCCCAAGATGGAAAATTGAAACACTCACCTTCAACTCTGCCTCACTATCTTGATATTTCTTCTCTATAGCTTACTTGCTCTTCAAAATCCAAAATCCTATACTTCTCTGTAGCAAGAAGTAGCTATAAATGGATGGCCGTCTTTTCACATTCCTCTGCTTTCAAATGCAAAACATTCAACAAATCTTCCAACTCAAGGCTGCGTTGGTGTTTGGTATTAGCAGTACACTCATGTGCAACACATTTCTTAACAACATTCTTTACTTATAGACTGAGATATGAGTTCCTTTATGTTGATTGCCGCAATACAGACGCACTTTCTCAACTTTATAAAAATAGTAGAATTCAGTTATAAAAATAACAAATAAAGATCAAATCTTCTTAGGAAATCATAAGCAACAAATGTCGATAAACCAAAAACAATCCAAAAAATTAATAGGAAATAAATAACAGCAATTTGTAACACACTAGAGTGAAATCATTGAACATTGCATGAACACTCTTTATATCGACATTAACACCATGATAGATAAAATGTATAGGGAAAAAAATCAACTCACCGATTTGCAACTTGATTGCTCCGTGAGTTAATTAGTGTCCAAGCTGCAATGGCTTTTTCAGGATGTGAATGCGAATTGAAAGATAAAATTTGTCGGTAAAAAAAGTTCTGTAAAAATAAACAAAAAACTGTGTCTTGCAAAGGTTAATGAAACAGCTCTCGTTAAAAATTAGCTTAAATCTACCTTGACTTGCACCGAACTGTGACTATCTGCCATTATATATCTTGATGTTCAACTGTACATGCAGATCAGCCGCCGGAATGGAGAGCTCCTTGTATTAACGTGATGCTTCTGCTGCTGAAGAAATTTGTTTTCATCCTCAAATACCTATGATGTCACAGTAATAGCACCAAAATTGCCTGGGGGAATGAAATGGGGCAAGAGGTTACACAGCTACTACTACGTGGGGAAGTTGATTCATGGAAGTGGGGAGGTTTTCTTTGAAAACCATATCGTGGGGCACAAAACGTAAGGAGAGGGTTTGGGTGTATCGCAGGTAGGGGTGGAGAACGGGTCAATTTCCGGATCAATTGGCTAGAACCGGGTCAATTAGCAGTTTTTCCTTCTGCTATATATATATATAACATCTCTAAAAACTCATAATTACACAATTTGGGATGATTCACAAATATTTTCAAACCCTAAACAACAATCGCGATTTTTGCAATCTTTCGTGTGTAAAAATCACCTTTTTTGTGATCTACTCGCTTCATCATCGCAGATCATCAACCATTCGATCTTGAACAACAATCGTCGCGTGTAATAGCAGTTTTCGGTAAGTTGATCCGTCCTTTCATTCTTCACAATCATAATATAATGAGGATTTCATTTTTACGCTCTTTTATCAATAGTTGTGGTCTTTATCTTGATCTCATCGTAGATCCATGTATCTAATAGGCAATTCATCGGTTCCAACCGTCAATCCCGAGTCTACATTGTAAATCTCAGCCAATAGAGGTAAGGTGATATAATTCAACCGTAGGATTTGTTTTAATTAATTAAATTAATTTTTTTCAGAAATTAAATTAGTTTTCATAGTTTGTTAATTTGTAATTTAATTATAATTTAGGGGTAGTGGTATTAAAGTACAAATAAAATATAGACAATGTCAATCAGTGACCGGAAATTTTATTTTGGACAGGGTTCACCAACTCATCCATCTATTAGGTGAGTCCCAACCAATCAAGATTTGACAATTGTAAAATAAAATCATGCTCATTAAACACTTTCAAATCTTTTTTTAGTTTATTTTCTCGATTTATTTTCAAATTGCTACAATTAATGCTTTTGCTTCTTCTCTTTTTATATAGATTTTGTTCATATTTTTTACTGACCGAAAATAAAGAGCGGTTTCCTTTTTCTCTCCCTTCAATCATGGGGAGAAAATCGTGGAGATGTTTTGTTGGATACTTTTTCATAAATAAATATTTTGATTATCGTTTGCATCTAATTGAAATGCGAATTAATTAACGATATCGCAACTAAACGGGGTTCGGGGCTAACTTCGTGGGGTTCGAAGCAACGCCCAAACCTAAACCAATACATGCATCAGTTCATGAAGGAATATTCATTTTCGGATTTTCAGATACATGAATTTTCAGATTCATGAATCTACGAATGGATACGACTCAAAAATCCAATGATTGCATGCTTTTGTCCGAAATGATATGACCCTACATTTTAAATGCGAAAGACTTCCATTCGTTTATGTGAATTTCAAATTTATATAAAAGGGCACATTATGCAAACGAAATTTACAGCATCATCAGAAAAAATTTGAGTGTCCTCTGGTTTGATTCAAACAAGTCACTGTTTGAATCAAACACCTTCATTGTATCCTGGGAGAGATTTTCGTTTGATCTCTTAGTGACAAATCGTGTGGGACGAAATATAGTTTAAAAGACAATGTTCTTAACGTGCATTAGAGTTTATATTTCTCTGCCAAATCCTAAGTACTATATTTTTTCCAACATGTTTCTCCAAGTCAAAAAATAAATAAAAAAAAAATTCATTTTCTTCTTCTTCACCGTTAATGTAGAGTTTGGCGCCAAATTCTGCACCACCACCACCTTTGTCAAACCATTTCACACTTTAGATTGATTGGATATTTTACAAAGCTAATCATTGAAAATTTTGCATAGGAAACGCTTATGGGTAAGTATTCAGTCTGTGTTTCTCATTTCGTTTTCTAGGCTATTATGCTTAGAAAACAAGCTTATGGGTAAGTACTCATGTTTATCTAACCTATTGGGAATTTCTATTGGAGCAATTGTAGATGTCTGGTTTCATACCGAGTGACTTGTTGATTCAATAAAGGATTCAGTGCAAATGTGTCAAGACTTGTGGATTTTCTTAACATTCAATTTCAGTAGCTTATATTATTTTGTTTATATATCTACAATTCCTTATTTTTAATAAATGTGGGCAGCAGAAAAAAATGACACAATCGCGATTGAAGATCACAGGAAAGCTCCATTGGTGGAAGTCTGGAAGATGAAGTTGAAGGTACTTCTTAGACATCAATATTATGACAACATGTTGTCATACATAGTGACAATCGATTTTTTCTTGGTTAATTCTAGATCTGAGAATTGAGTTTCTATCGGTCGATTGCTTTCGGTATAATGCCACAGTAAAAAAAACATTATCATTGCTAAAAAAAACTGTTGGTACATTTTATTAAGCATCTTCACCGCTCATAACAAATAGTATTACAAAAGATTCAATTATTAAAACTACAAAAATATATTGGCTAACCATTAAATGAAGACATAAAAACTATAACATTATGGGTCAGGTGCCCACTTCACGTCTAAGGGCAGATCCGAACCCCAGGTGGGAGATCGGTCCCGCTCCCCCGACCACCGCAGGTCGGCTAGGTCGCAACAGAGCTGGGCCAGTGCAGTTCGGGCCGAGACGTCCTAAGGGCTCGACGCAGGTCGGCCAGAGCCTCTGATGCAAACCTTCCTAGGGTTCCAATATTACCGGCAGTGTACCGGGTCAATTGTAGTCTAGTACGGTGAGTCAAGGTCATATCCACAGGGATGTGAGGTCAAACACCAATTAGTTATTATTATCTTGATCCGAATCGCAAGTTTGATTAAGAAAGTAATGTTTCTAGAAATCTACTACTAAAAAGGGTGATAAAATTATAAAAAACCTAGCCAAGACAATACAATGATCAAGTATATCTCTACTAGTATCATTGGAATGAACTACCTACCAACCTTCCAATGGTGTTCAAGTGTGTGTTATCGGTGCATTCCTAAGCAAGTAGTCTCCCCTCATACGAGTGTATGAAACTACTCTATACCTCCTCCTTGGCCTAGGTGCCCTAAACCTAATGAATTGGTATGATAAGCACTTGAATGCAATGACAATGTCAAAAATCCCCGGATAAGAAATCAAATTCCAATTAAGGTCAATTTTACCTTCCGGTTTCCCTATTCCTTCTCCCACACCTAATATCTCCTTTCGGTCTCAACTAAGTGTGTGTGTGCTAGTGCTAGGTGATCAATCCAACACCAACAAGCAATACGGTGCAAATAGGAAAAGATAACAACAACACATAAAACTATGAAATATATGAACTAACATTCCCAATCAACATAATAGAGATAACTATCACAATTACATAATCTTGGCTAGTGGTGAACTAGCCACTCTTAATTATAAATATTAACATGTCAAAATTAACATTCATAATCATGAGAACACTTGAATCAAAGTAAAGATTAAGATTTACCAATCGAAAGCTAGGAGCTCGAAATTGATGTTCTTCATTCAAGCTTCCAAAACCATCAATGGAGTTGATACACAAGTATATCTACCTCCAAGCAAAAGTAGAAGAAATTAAACCAAGAATCCAATCCTTAATGGTTACAATGAAACTAAGAACTAATTTTAGTGATAAAATTAGGCTAGAACAGCCCCTTGGGGCGATTTGGTGTCTTGAAGGAAGAAGAAGAAGAAGGGGGTGAAAAATTAGGTAAATTCGATCAAAAAGGGGATTTTAATGCTGAAAATCTGCTTTTTCCGACGCTTGGCGTGCGCCACAAAAGGTCTGGCGCGCGCCAAACGTCACTGTAGCTATTCAGAGAGTTTCACTCCAATATTGCCAATTTCACAGCAGCTCAGAAAAATCGCTATAACTTGAGTTGTAGAGCTCCGATTGATGTGATTCAAATTTCGTTGGAAATCTCGTTTCTTCATCTACAACTTTCATGAAGAAATCCTCTCCAGAAGATGCTTCTAAGTTGGGTCAAATGTCCATTGAATGTATGTTATAGTAGAAACGCAAAAGACAAATGATCCGTTTGAACTCGTAAGCGTCCGGCACACTCTTCTAGCCATCAAAAGACCTGTTTAGCTCAACACGTGGCGTCACTCGGGGTCTTGGTTAACCTTAATCCTGCAATACAATACAAAAATACCAAGCGTAAACCCGACACGACGCTCCGGTTACTATAACCGGTACAAACTATCAAAACATGATATTTTATATAATAATTACTATCTACACATATGGATGAAACTAAGCAAATAATGACTCAAATTGATACGAAAACATCAATAAATGCATGAGAAATGGGGATAAAACATCGTAAAAAGTATGATCTAGTTGCTTTACATCAGCCTCCTTTATATGATAAATAGCCCACGTGCTTATAAGATAATTATGTGAAGATCCTAAGGATCCTTTACCCATTAAGACTCTGATTTTGATATTTAAAATATCCATAATTATCACTAAATTATAGGGATATATACACAATAATCCTTAGGGATTAAGAATTAGAATCCTTGCAGAACAAGGCTTTGGACGAGACGTCCTCTATATAAACAACCCCTATGGAACTACGGAGACTTGATTCCTGAAACATAACATTATACGTAGGCAATTTGGGAAGATACCAAAACTCAGTCTAAAAATCACCCAAAAATCATTCCTCGTTCATATTACCATAGATTAAACGGCCCGGATTTATTCATAGACGAGATCCACCATCGTCAATCGGCGTTAAAAGGAGGGTCTTCTATCGGTAATGGATCGAGGGGTTCGTGATCAATTTAATGGCAAAAACATGCCAGAAACGCAGTCAGATCGACGGCTTATTTCCGGAGATTGAACCGTTGGAATAAGAATTCCACCGTTCAGATTAAAGAAAATAGAGGTACGAACAAGCCCTCCAAATTTTGTGTCCATCGGAGTCCGTTTCGATGCCCGATCGTCACCAAAAAGTTGCTGCTGTATCATAAAAACGTAGCAGATTCAGCTGTCATATCGAGGACATATTTCCGGAGATTGAACCGTTGGAATAATAATTCCACCGTTCCGATTACATAAAATAGAGGGACGAACAAGTCCTTCAAATATTGTGCCGATCGGAGTCCGTTTCGATACCCGATCGTCAGCAAAAAGTTGCTGCTGTATCATAAAAAACGTAGCAGATTCAGCTGTCAGATCGAGGACATATTGCAGGAGATTGAACCATTGGAATAAGAATTCCACCGTTCAGATTAAATAAAAGAGAGGGAAGAACAAACTCTCTAAATTTTGTGCCGATCGGAGTCCGTTTCGATGCTCGATCGTCGCCGGAAAGATGTTGTTGTATCACCCAGAAAAGCTGCGAATTTTCTTCATCCAAGATCTCCAAGATCTTCATCCAAATCACTGGAGCTCAGCCATAATGAGCTCCACCGAACGAGCTCACGCAACATGTGCTTGCCCCGTATGAGCTCCCAAGCTTTGCAAATACGAGCTCTCCAGGTACAAACTCTTATTGGCATTTGTTTCCGTTTCTACAACTTAAATGAGCGAATCTTTAATAAGACCGAGCTCGGCTCGACATCATATTTGGAGCTCTCTTGAGCGAATCTTCTTATAAGACCGAGCTCGGCTCGGCATCATATTCTATAAGACCGAGCTCGTCACGGCATCATATTCTATTAGACCGAGCTCGGCTCGGCATCATATTTGGAGCTCGTTTGATTGAATCTTTTATAAGACCGAGCTAGGCTCGGCATCATATTTGGAGCACTCTTGAGCAAATCTTTTAAAAGACCGAGCTCGGCTCGGCATCATATTTGGAGCTATCTTGAGCGAATCTTTTATAAGACCGAGCTCGGCTCGGTATCATATTTGGAGCTCACCTCGAGCGAATCTTTTATATACTAGCTCATCAGCTCGGCATCATATTATATAAGGCCGAGCTCGGCTCGGCATCATATTTGGAGCACTCTCGAGCAAATCTTTTATAAGACCGAGCTCGGCTCGGCATCATATTTGGAGCTCTCTCGAGCAAATCTTTTACAAGACCGAGCTCGGCTCGACATCATATTTGGAGCTCACCTTGAGCGACTCTTTTATAAGACCGAGCTCTGCTCGGCATCATATTTGGAGCTCCCCTCGAGCGAATCCTTCATATACGAGCTCTTTAGCTCTCTAGATATGAGCTCACAAGCTCTCCAAGTACGAGCTCTCCATAATGGCAGGATCATTCCACGAAGTTGGCATGCTGATATACCCGGATCGGAATGGGGCCATATTCATCTAAAATGGGCCTATTATCTGGGCCCATCAGTATAGATATTGGGATTCTCTCTCCTCTGGCCGCTGTCATAAACCATCTTATACCCGCTAGCTACAAACCGGGGCCTATCCGCCAACAGTAAGCCGGATCTTGTCCGCCAATCGTAAGTCGGACCCATTCTCTCCATGAGATTTCTACCCATATACTCAAGGCACAAACGAGTCCGCTGCCCGCCATACTTATCGATGCTCGCTGCTCGTCATACTCATCGATCCAGCTGGCCACTCCTGACAGCTGGCTAGGACACTTGTATTGCCTACATACTTTTCTTAGCTATGTACTCTAGTTGTCTTGTCGATGAACAGTAGACCGACTTACTTTTTAGCCTATAAATATGGGATCACAATGTAATAGAAAGCTCTCTAATCTCAAGCTCTAAGCTATAATCTAATACAAGCAGAAACTCTGCCAATTTGTCGACTAACTCATTTGCTCTTCATAAACCTTTTCCGCCACCACTGTTCTTGATCACCACCGTGTCCTCACCGTAGAAATCACACATATCAGCCTTATATCTTCAAGATAAACACTGTTACCGCAAATCTGGTGTTCAGCGCAACATCACATGCCAACAACCTCTGTAAATTACTCGTCTAGGGCAGGTTCCAAACCTTTTTAAATTGCTTTGTTTTTTCGGTTTCAATTTTGCTACTCGGTGTTATCACACTCATGTTATTTCAATAGCAAATCTCTTTTCCATTATACGTGATGGCTTTGATCAAGTTTGCAAAGGACAAACTTCCCAACTATGCAGGTCAGGCTAAATTTTTAACTGAGTACTGCAGGTCAGACTCGGAAAGTTTGCATACCACAAACTTCCCGAGTCTGTAGGTCAGGCCAAATTTTTAATCGAGTATCAGAAAGTCGACTCAGAAAGTTTGCATACCACAAACTTCCCGAGTCTGCAGGTCAGGCCAAATTTTTAACTGAGTACTGCAGGTCAGACTCAGAAAGTTTGCATACCACAAACTTCCCGAGTCTGCAGGTCAGGCCAAATTTTTAACTGAGTACGGCAGGTCAGACTTAGAAAGTTTGCATACCACAAACTTCCCGAGTCTGCAGGTCAGGACAAATTTTTAACTGAGTATTGCAGGTCAGACTCAGAAAGTTTGCAAATGACAAACTTCCCAAGTCTGCAGGACAGGATTAATTTCGAACTGAGAGCTGCAGGCCAGACTCAGAAAGTTTGCCAATGACAAAGTTTTCAAGTCTCGCAGACAAAGCTAAATTTTGAATCGAAAGCCGCAGTCGACTCGAGAAAGTTTTCCAAGGACAAATTTCCCAAGTCTGCAGGCCAGGCTAAATTGCGAATCGAGTAATCGCGCAGTCATACTCAGAAAGTTTGGAAAGGACAAACTTCCCAAGTATCAAAAACCAAGTATGTCATCCAATACAGTGAGTAATGCATGTCATACTGGAGGGCTGGAAGAGCATATCAGATGAACAGACAGCCAAACAATTTGCAAGGAAAATAACCTAAAAGCAAGCCAAAAATTTGCAAGGAAAATAACCGGAAAGGGCAAGGTAAGTTGCAAAAATTCATATACTATAATTTTTGTACTTATACAATTTTGATATGACCAAAAACTAAGTCTCAGAGTCGACTTCAAAAATAAAGTATGCCTGAGCAAACTCTAAATAATAAAGTCTGCAGGCCAGACCCAAAAGAAAACAGAGTCTACCTGACAGACTCAAAAAATTAAGTCTGCCTGAGCAGACCCAAAAAATTAAGTCTGCCTGAGCAGACTCCAAAAAATTAAGTCCGCCTGAGCAGACTCCAGAAAATTAAGTCTGCAAGACAGACAAGCCGAGCTCCGAAGAAGGGACTCCGCTCAAATCATTAAAACTTACATATGAGCTCCACCGGTCGGACTCAACAAATATATGTCAGCAAATTTTATTAAGTCTGCATGACGGACTAACTAAGATCTGCATGTCAGACTCAGCACATAAGCTCCACGGGTCGGACTTAAAAGTTGGTAATGGACCAACTCATTAAGTCCGCAGGACGGACCGAAACTTGAGATCTGCAGGTCCGACTCAGTCAAAATTATTAGGTCCGCAGGACAGACCAACTGAGCTCCACAGATCGGACTCGGTTAGATTTATTAAGTCTGCAAGTCAGACTCAAAAATTAAGTCTACCTGAAACTTTTCTCCAAAGTCTGCAGGACATATTGAAAATAAAAAATTAAAATAAAATAATAATCAAGTCTGCAAGACAGACGAACTGAGTTTCACAAAATGAACTCAGAAAAAACTCGCTAAGTCAGCAGGACTGACAACTGAGTCTGCAGGTCGGACCCAGTCGCATTTGCTAAGTCTGTAAGGCAGACCCAAAAGTCTACATGACAGACTCCAAAGTTTGAGCTCCGCAGGTCGGACTCGAAAGCTTCAGCCCCCGAAAAGTTTGCTTAAGTCTGCTGGACAAACATCAACTTTCAGAACTTCTCAGGTCGGACTCAACAAAGTTTGTAGGACAAACTCGCCCAGTCAGCAGGACGGACCAAAGTGTGAGCTCTCTAGCTCAGCCTCCGTAAAGTTTGTAGACCAAACTTCCTTAGTTCGTAGACGAACTCAAACCGAGCTCCGCAGGTCAGACTCGTCGGAAAACCAATACGTAGGACGGACTCGAGTAATAATCCATATGTTATAAAACCCCAAACATGTTCTCAAAAACCGTTCCACCTCGTAAGACGTGTGCACGTGTGACAAGAAATAACAATAACTCGCCACTTGGCGAGTAGTCATTGTAAAATTCTACAAGTCTACAGATGAGCGGTGGCGAACAACACTTTCTAGCAGATCCGACCTCACAACAAGTAATTCATCGGATCTGGGGGCTTATGACGAGGGTCGGACTAGCCCTCACCACGTGTCATCTTTATATTGGCTAACTATTAAATGAAGAAATAAAATCTGTAACATTATGGGCCAGGTGCCCCACTTCACGCCTAAGGGCAGATCCGAACCTCAGGTGGGAGATCGGTCCCGCTCCCCCGACCACCGCAGTCGGCTGCAGTCGCAGCGTAGCCGGGCCGGTGCGATTCGGGCAAAGACGCGTCTGTGGGGCTCGACGTACTGGTCGGCCAGAGCCTCATTTATATGATAATTAGCCCACGTGCTTATAAGATAATTATGGGAAGATCCTAAGGATCCTTTACCCATTAAGACTCCGATTTTGATATTTAAACTATCCATAATTATCCCTAAATTATAGGGATATACACGCAATAATCCTTAGGGATTAAGAATTAGAATCCTTGCAGGACAAGGCTTTGGACGAGACGTCCTCTATATAAACAACCCCTAAGGAACTACGGAGACTTGATTCCTGAAACATAACATGATACGTAGGCAACTTGGGAAGATACCCATGCTCAGTCTAAAAATCACCCAAAAACCATTCCTCGTTCATATTACCATAGATTAAACGGTCCGGATTTATTCATAGACGAGATCCAGCATCGTCACTGTTCTAACATGTCTGTATGCAAGCAAGCTTGCCGTTGGTAAAGCTTCCCGGCGAAATAGCCATAAAATCATATTTCCCCTCCGTGGCCCTTTAATGACCAGATAGTTAGCCATTCATTCTCTTCTTCCCTCGTACAAACGTTATCTAATCGAACGTGATATGCACTTGCCACATCAAATTTTCTCGTGATATTATATAATTTTTTAAGTTTTAAATATTTTAGCATTTTTTTTACTACAAAATATTTTAGCATTTTTTTTTTGTTTTGAGTGGAATATATTTTAGCATTTTGATCAAGGGAAATCTTACTTTTAATTATTAATTAAATTAAACTAAAGCATAAAACGCTGATTCTTATGCTGCCTTGCAAAGTGCAAATTTGGCGGAGGCCACTTTCTAGTTTCTACACTCTTCTCTTCCTCTTCCTCTTCAACAACAGTGTGGTGTATTTTGCTTCGTGCCTCCTCTTCATCGCTTTCTGGCTTCTGCACTCATCTTAGGTAATCTTTTATATATTCCTCACGATAATGTATTACGCAGGTTCCTTTTTCGCACTCCTTCCATACTTTAACCGATCTTTTTTTTTTTTTTATAATATTGAACTGATTTTTTTTTTCGTTTATTTTTCTTATCGGGGTTTCGGAATTGGCTTCTTCTGTCTTCTTCTTTTCTTTTTTATTTTATTTTTTTTTATTTCCCGAGCCAAGAGAAGGTTGATTTTGGGGAGAACAGAGATTTTCAGTTTGTATGCCATTTTTGGGTACGGTTGATGCCCTGTAGCTGTAAATTAGCCTCACCTTCTTTCTTTTTTCATCTGTGTCTACCAAATGCTTTTCTGAATCATTTTGCAGACACACATTCATTGCCTGGACTATACAGATAAGAATTAGGTTTTCAGCTGATGAAAACGAGTTAAAACTTTATTTCTTCTTGATGTTTTTCTTTGCGAGTTTATGGGCTTGATTCTTTCGGCATAACATATTTCACTGGATAGCAATATCGTTAGCCTGTCAGCATGAGCATCGGTGAGAAAGTGACTAAAATGTTTTTGTCACAGAAATCCAGTTCCATACTCGATTGCAGGTGCCTTTTTGTTATGGGAAGATTGTCATATTAATATTATGCCCAAATTTCTTGTTCCTGGTTGTATATTTTTTGTGTGTTTGTATTTTGACGGGCAGCGGAGCGGGGAACTACTGGACGTTTTAATGAACATGGCTTTGCCGTTGTCTTATATTAACGGGAGAAGATAATATAATGTGAATTGATGGCTTTCAAATGAACATCCTCTCCTCTTTCCCTTTTTTTGATTGTTTGCTTAAATATTTTGTCCAAGACCTTGGACGTAGTGTTCAGTATTAGGTAACTGAGACGTGGAAAGATTTTGTGGTTGCTGAGATGATTATATTCTTGAGTGTGGCACTCCTAAATATTTTCCCATCCACAAATTTTTATTTTTTTTGGTTCATAAAAAAATATTTTGTGGTTCAATGTGCATTTCTTCAATTAAGTTTGTATTCATCTTGCTTCCTCTCTTCTTATGTTGTCAGGCGCGTGTTCTTATCGACTGTTTGTGCTTAATTTTTTTCACAGTTAGGTCATTTTGGCTGTGTATGTGTTATAGAACCTATAGCATGTTATTATTTTCATTTTTATGAGACTGCATATTTGATCCTTTGAAGAATGCTGGATACTGGTAACTTATGTAGTCAACTTTGCAGGATGGGAGCTGGTAGGAAAACTCAAACATTCCCATTCAATGATACTGTGCCTTCATCTCCAGAATGGGCATCCAAGTTTGGGATGTCTAGGAACCTGGGAAAAAGTAACCTCGGCGGTGTTATATTCGGTTGTAAGCATAGTACAATTAAGGAATGTCTTTCCAAACAGCTTTTCGGTCAGTTTATTCAAGAAATTAGATTTGTGATCTTTTCCATCTATAAGTTATCGCTTTAGTAGTTCTGGGTACATAATCCCTGTAGTTTTAGTTGTTACGGATGGTTACTGTATGTTAATAAATGTAATTTTTGGTTTGCTTGTTTGTCTTCCCCAATTGTCAACTGAACTCATCTTTGGCTTGAACGTGATAGGTTTGCCTGCACACCACTTTCTGTATGTAAAGAATATCAGTCCAGGCTTGCCTTTATTTCTGTTCAATTACAGCGATAGGAAGCTTCATGGCATTTTTGATGCTGCTAGCCCTGGTCAGATGAATATTAATCCTTATGCATGGACATCAGATGGATCTGAGAGATCTGGATATCCAGCACAGGTATTTGATTTGATTTGATTTGATTTGATTTTCGAGTGCTTCTCAGGCTATGGAATTAAGTTCGTTAATGATGCACTTTTCAATTTGGTTGAAGGTCCAAGTACATATAAAGCTACAATGTCAACCTTTGTCAGAAGAACAGTTTAAGCCTTTAATTTTGGACAATTATTATGGCCCCAACCATTTCTATTTTGAGCTTGATCATGCCCAAGCTAGCAGATTGATATCCAAGCTACGTGCGTCTGCTGCTGCTCCAAGTGCAGTTTCACCTCAGAATTCAGCATTGTGGGAAGTGGCATATCGCCCTTCAACCTTCAAGGATAGAAAAGATGAAGCTGTTGGTACTCTTGTACTACCTCGTAATTTACAAAGCAATAGTAACCATTTCGCCAATCCAATTGAAAGATCGGGTACTTCAGATTCTTCTTTATCTTCGGATGACCAGCATAGTCCTCTGGATCCATTCTCAGACAATGATGTGGTGTATAAGGATGCAAAGGACCTTATGTACAAGCAACTGAAAGAATTGGCTCTGAATCGTGACAGCTTAGATGCATCTATGACCAGACATCATGATGAAATTCCCACGATTAGGGATCATAGCTTGACGCTACAGTCTTCACAGGCAGGAGAAGCACTTTCAGAAGAAAAGAAAGGGAATACTGGTGGAATTGATTTTGAATCATCTGATCATTCTACAATCATAGCTCAGGTTGCTTTTGATGTTTATTGTTTTGACTTTTCATATGTACTCTCTTTGCTAGAACTTGTTGTCTTCATTGCAGTTGCTTCAAGATATAGAAGAGCTGAAGGCTTTCAAAGAAGAGCAAACCCAAAAGGCTGACCGTATGGAACGAAAGTTGGTGTGTTTGAAATTATGATTTCTGGTGTTTAACTGTTTATGTAATGGAATGTTACGTCAAGCACACATGTTTACTTGTCATAACTTGTGCTTTCACCGAACAGTGAATGATTTGTGTGTCATGGTGATTAAATAAAATTAGATAATCCTGAATCCACTTTTGGACAAATTTCTAGGATGTCATCACGAACATTCATATTTCTTTTACCGTTTATGTGCACCCAAAAAGTGTGCAAATTTGACATCCTGGTTTTAATATGTGCTTGTGTGCATGACTCTCATTGTGTGAACCTGACTGCCTCTTGTGTTTTTTTAATTTTCCTTAACGGTCGTTCTCTTTTCATGCCTGTGGATTTTAGCTGGAAGCTGAAGAAGAAATCGGCCGACTAAATAGTAGATACTTGCTGTTGGATTCATTTCCAGCTCCTGCTGAGGATGTTGATGCAACAAGAGAAACACCTCTTGATTTTCATCTTGATCTAGATGAATCTATATTTCTAGTGGGTGGTTATGATGGTTTCTCGTTCTTAGCGTCATTGGATTTGTACTCACCTTCACAGGACGTTTTAAAATCCCTAAAGCCAATGAATTCAGCTCGATCATATTCTTCAGTAGTAAAGTTGCATAGAGAACTTTATGTGTTTGGTGGTGGAGATGGTCGTTCTTGGTATAACACAGGTATTCTTGGGAAGCCTCTACCTGCACCCCCCCCCCCCCCCCCCCTCCACCTTCTCCCGCTGTGTGTGTACTAATTAATTATTGTTTTTTTCTTGTGAAGTTGAATCATATAACGCAGCATCAAATGAGTGGAGCTCACACCCATCTTTGAAAGAGGAGAAGGGAGCTTAGCTGGCGTATCCTTAAACAACAAATTTTTGCGATTGGTGGTGGAAACGGGCGCGAGTGTTTCTCAAGCGTTGAGATGTATGATCTTTATGTTGGAAAGTGGATCCCTCACGCAGTCAATGCTCCAGAAGGTAATCTCTACATTTTCATCAAAGACATAGGCCTCCATGGTTTAGTTTACCAACCTCTCTAGTGTTCCGGTATGGATTATGAAATGCCAGAATCCGTCATTGTTCATTAGCTGATCATGGTTTAGTGTTCTAGCTTTTCCGTTTGACTAGGATGATCACGTCCTTAAATGAACCTAGAGTAGGAAGCATTATTTTGGTTTTAGTGATTAGGGCGGTTATTTCTTGATCCTAGTTGCATGGATCTATCCTGATTGGATTTAGTGCTCGTCCTCTAAGTAGACTGACTTATAACGATGCTTCTCAATCGCTATTCAAAACTTTCTCTATTAAAAAAAATGTGAAAATATATTTGCCAAAAAGAATAAAAAAAGAAAAAGAAAATCTACAAATAAAACGGTCCCCTTTCAAGGTTGGTCGTTTCTCCATGGTCTCTTGTAGCGTCAGTGTTCAGATATTGTGCTATCCTAAGTTGATGTGGTACTGCACCTTTCTTCTAGAGATTTGCTCTTGCTGCAGCAGAGCTCAATGGCGCACTCTATGCTTGTGGTGGATATGATGGTGAAAGTTATTTGAAGTAAGCATTTTACTTTGACTTCATTTTTTTTTTTCGTAATTGTCCGAGAGCAATGGCAATTATAGTCTTCTTTGGACTGGTCTAAGTTTTGATGAAGTGGATTTGTCTTTTAAGGTCTGCAGAACGGTTTGATCCAAGAGAGCATTCTTGGAGCAAAATTGATAGCATGAACATGCAGAGGGGCTGTCACTCGATGGTAGTTATGAATGAGAAGTTGTAAGTTTTTTGTCATCCGTGTTTACTGCTGCAGTTTTTTGTTTATATTATTTAAAGTATATGGAGTTTAAAAAATAAAAAAAAATGAATGAAATTTTTTTTCTTCTTTTGGCAGATATGTATTAGGTGGATATGACGGTAGTGAAATGTCGGCAAGCATTGAAATATATGATCCTAGAGTGGGGAAATGGATGGGTGGAGAGCCAATGAATGAGTCCAGGGGATATATATCCGCTGCATTACTTAATGATTCTATCTACGTTATGGGAGGCCTCAGGTCTGATGAAGATGTTGTAGACACGGTACGTGGAAGAGATAAGTGATAGATAACATTTATTAATTCTTGCATTTAAACATACGCATTTGTTTTGATTTCCATTCCATGCATATATTTGCATTATTAGTAGAGAGGTCAGACTCTAGTTGTTTGGTCCTCTAACTTTAATGAATAAATAATAATAATAATAATAGAGTTATATGGTGTTACACAGATAGAATGGTACAAGGAGGGAGAGGGATGGAAAATAAGCAACAAGAGGGGACCAGGAAGAAGGTGCTTTTGCCCAGCTATTGTTTTAGGTGCTGCCGGGATCGGATCTGACTGACTGACTGACTGACTGACTGACTGTCTAGCAAATAGAGATCACGGCCAGCCAGCCAGCCAGCCAGCCAGCAGGGGGACCTGAGGAAAGGAAATTAATATAGAAAGAAAGCTCTATCTGTCTTTTGGGTCAGCACTTATTATCAGTAAATAATAATAATAATAATAATATATATTAGTGTGTTTTGTTTTGGTTTCTCCTCTGACTCTGATGAATACGCTCATGCTCATCAGAGCAAATATAGTAAATTAGTAATAGCAGCTCTTTTTCTTAAAGAATTCCTGGGTAATGGCTTTATTTTCAGATTCTTTCCGTTTGGACACCAATATATTTTATTCAACTTGAATCATTTCGGCTGATGGATGGGGTATTGGGATGAGATCATCTGTCTAATTTGTGTGTCTAATTTCGGTGTCTAAGTAAAAACGACGTCGTTTCATGTGTGTTTCATTTTCAGGCCCTGTTAAGGACTTGACTTTTTATTCAAGCACAATGACGATGGTGAAAATAGACCTGCCCACGTGTCACTCTTATAACATCCCAAGATTGTGAAAGAAAGATAAGAGGGAAGCATTTAGGGCCAGGAGCCCCACACCAGTAAGACCCTACCCCATGAGGGAGGTCTGTACATGACCCTCCCGACTACCGCACTGCAGTGCAGCTCGGTCTAGTCTGGAGGCAGGATGCATGAGTCAGTCGGTGGCCGAGGAGCCCATCGAAGGCCGACTGGCTCTTTCCTTAAGTGATAAACAACACATGTGCCAATATTATAGGAGAATCCCTGGATTACCGGAAGAAAATCCCGTAATTGGAATATAATCGTAATTATCTTTTGCTAGGGATAAACACGTGATGATCCTTAGGGTTTAAGGATGATACGACTTGTTTGACAAGAAAAGAGGTAAGACGCCTCCCTATATAAACAACCCTAAGGAACTACGAATGACTTGATTCCAATTCAACTATTGGATACGTAGGCAACTTGAGAGAAACTAACTCTCAGGCTCAGTCTTAATCATACATAAACCATTCTGTTCTTGCTTGAATCGTCCTAGAGGTTGTTTGGACCCGTAGGTGATATTCGACATCATCAATTGGCGCTAGAAGGAGGGCCTCTTTTTGCTACGATTTGATCAAGAAAACAGCGATGGTACCACCAAAAAATACTGGAAAAAAGACCCAAACGGCTGCAGCTAGAGACGCCGGAGAAGTAGACCCCTGCTGCATCGCTACCACCAACCCCAAACCAACCCGGAGGAAGCGTTGGCAGATCCAAAGACAAAGAAGCTTTTCTTTGGATGCGTTACGTAATTTAGATGTTCCCGCTTTCAAAAGTGTGCTAGGATTGGCCCTAAAAAGACGAGAAGAAGAGGAATCTCCACAAAACGTGGATCCAAAGGGTATCTGGCAACTAAGGAGGATAGAGGAGAAACTCTCTCCTCCACCTCCCATACGCAACACTGAGACGAGTTAAAACCCCAGCCCAGGAGTCGCAGAGTCGAACTAAACGGGATCCGGGAAAGAAAACGGACGATCTCTCTATCGAATCGCCGTTCTCGAGAGCATTTTGAACTACCAACGCCCGAGAGATTTAAGATCCCAAAGCTAAAAGCATATGGACGGAACGAAAGATCCCTCAGACCACCTCTTCAAAGATCTAACGCACATGAATTTAGACTGTGCACCCGAGGAGATGAAGTGCAAAGCCTTCCGGCCTTACTCACGGGCGGGGCTCGTGAGTGGTTCCGAAATTACCACCTCGGTCTATTGAGAACTTTGAAACCCTGGCAAGAAAATTTTTACAAGCTTTTGTCACGGCTAAACCCTTCCAGGAGGAATGTCACGTACCTCCTCACAATTTCGTCGAAAAAAAAGAAGAAAAGGTCTTTGCAGAAGACGAAAAGATTCAATGAGGAATCTAGGCGGTCGGGAATCTGAGATGAACACCTCTCGATCACCTCTTTCGAAAGCAGCCTACGAGAAGGTAGATTGTATGCAAAGCTCAATGGCCGACTTCGAAATCAATGGATGAGTGTATGGATCTAGCATACAAACACCGTCGAGGGTGAAGAGGCCAACCGTCTAAAAAGGAGTCGGAAGCTCCTAAGAAAGAGAGGTCGATGATAGAGCGATGAGAAAGCGCAAACCAAGATGGGACCGAGTCGCTGCTCCCATAATCGACCGACTCGGGAAGAAAAGGGCCCTTCAGGAAAGGGACTTTATTCCTTTAAACCGATCACGCGAGCAGGTCCTCGCCATAATGCAGAGAAAAGGCATTGCCCGTACTCCACCTCCTATGAAGGGTCCCCGGGAAAAAAGGGATCAGACCAAATACTGTAAGTTTCATGAAGACATCGGTCACGACTCAGAGCAGTGCAGGGATTTGCAGAGAGAGATCGACGCTGCTGTTATGGAAGGGAAACTCGAAGAGGTGATAGATAGGTCCCGTCACCCAGAACCCCGGGGAAGACGGGAATACAAGAGAAGAGATTTCGGTCATGACCGAAAGGATGATTACAGACGAAGGAGGGATCCGTCCCCAGGACCGGAGGGGCAGCCAGATAATCGCCCCATCAATACCATCAATACCATCTCAGGTGGTCCAACTACACCGTCCCGACCTGAGGAGCACAGTGGTAACCGGGCACCGACCAGCACCGACTCAGGAAAGAGACAAAGGTTGTCCGGGGAGGTCGTTTATGGTCCTCGCGATCCTCTTCCCCTCGTCAGCAATAATGAAGGCCTGGTTATCGAGGCAGTAATCAATAAACATACGGTGAAGCGTATTTGTGTAGACACCGGAAGTGCAGTCAATGTGCTGTACTACAATGTGTTTCAATCCATGAAATTAAAGGATGCAGAGCTAGCACCTGTATCATCTCCGCTATTCGGGTTCGCAGGGCCACCAGTCCACCCCATGGGTATGATCACCTTACCAACCACTTTTGGGAAAGCACCTCGGGACAGGATCCTTATGGTGAGTTATGTGGTGGTCAGGGCCCCATCAGCCTACAATGTTATCATGGGGCGACCTGCCCTAATAGATCTACGAGCGGTGATCTCTCCGGCTCACATCAGTTTGAAGTTCCGACCCGGGAGGGACAAAGAAGTCAAAGGTGACGTCGAAAACAGCCAGAGCACGTTACACGGCCACCGTAAATGGAAAAATGATGGTACAACAGTATCCGTGGAAGAGTTGCTCCTGAAGAAGAGGAAAGTTGGTCATCGATGATAAAATCGAGGTAGTGAATTTGGGAAAGGAACAAGAAAGCTTGTCACCAACCTAGGGTCATGGATCCCGGATCGGTTTAAAACAGAGCTCGCCGAGATCTTAAAGGAGTTTAAAGACGTGTTTGCATGGAAGACGGATGACATGCCAGGCTTGTCCCCGAGCCGCTCTGCAAAGTTGCACGTGGACCCACCCGAAACCGATTAGGCAAAAGAAAAGACAATTTGCAAAAGACCGAATGGAGGCCATTCAAAGGGAAGTTGAGAAGTTATTACAGCCGGGATCATACGTGAAGTATTTTACCCGACCGCTCGCCAACCAGTCCCCTAGTAAAAAGCCAGACGGAGTGGCGAATGTGCGTAGATTTTACCGACCTGAACAGAGCATGTCCCAAAGATTGTTACCCCCTGCCTAAAATCGACACAGGTTAGTTGACTCAACGGTTGGGTTTGAAATCTTCGCATTTCTAGATGCATACAAAGGCTACCACCAGATTGCCATGGACCCGGACGATGCAGAGAAGACGGCATTCATCACAGAAGAAAGAACTTTCTGTTATGTCACTATGCCGTTTGGACTAAAAAACGCGGGCGCCACTTATCAAAGAGCAGTGAATAAAATCTTCGAGAAACAAATTGGGAAGTGCATGGAAGTCTATGTGGATGATCTCTTGATCAAGAGCAGGTCTCTAGATCAGTACATGACCGACGTCCGGGAAGTGTTTGGGGTACTCAGGCAGACCCAAATGAAACTTAACCCAAAAAAGTGTACATTTGGGGTCAGGTCAGGTAAATTCCTGGGTTACATGATTTCAAAAGAAGGAATTAAGGCTAACCCGGACAAGGTTGAAGCCTTAAGAACAATGCCACCACCCAGAAGCATCAAGGAGGTGCAAAGGTTAACCGGCCGCATGGCCGCCCTGAGTAGGTTCCTATCCAAGTCGGCGCAACGTGCTTTACCATTCTTTAAAATCTTGAGGAAAGCAAGTCCTTCCAAAGTGGAACGAGGACAATGAAGGCATTTGACGATTTGAAGGAGTACTTGGCCGAGCTACCAACCCTGACATCTCCCCAGGAGGGAGAAACTCTGCTTTTATACTTGGCAGTAGTTGAGGAGGCAATCAGTGCGGTCCTAATCAGAGAAGAAGGACACATACAAACACCCGTGTTTTATGTAAGCAGGGCTTTACATGGACCAGAACTCAGGTACACGAACGCGGAAAAACTAACTTTGGCTCTGGTACACGCCTCAAGAAAGTTACGACCATACTTCCAAGCACATTCCATCACTGTGGTCACAGACCAACCTCTGCGTCAGATCTTGGCGCGACCTGATACTCGGGCAGACTAGCGGATGGGTGATCGAGCCGCGAGAATATGATCCGACTACTAACCCGAATCGCCGTCAAAGCCTGTGCTTTAGCCGACTTCTTGGTCAAGGAATTCAGTCGAGACAGATAAAGAAAACGGTGATGAGGCAGTCGATACTGGACCCTTTTGTAGATGGAGCATCGGGAAAAGAGGGAGCAGGAGCAGGCCTCTTGCTCCTCAGTCCGAAGGGGGAAGAATTCCCATATGCACTGCGTTTCAACTTTGCGGCTACAAACAACGAGGCAGAATATGAGGCTTTGATTACCGGACTCCGATTAGCCAACAAGCTAGGGGCAGATACCTGCATGTATTCAGTGACTCTCAGTTGGTGGTTAATCACATTAAGGGTGAGTATGAAGCAAAGGAGGAATCAATGAAGAAATATTTGGCAGCAGCGCAGGTTTTGCTGAAGAATTTCAAGTCAGTTCATATAGAGCAGGTCTCTCGATCCAGGAACAAAAAGGCTGATGCCCTATCAAAACTAGCATCTAATTTCTTTTCAGACAAAAAAGTTCTGGTAGAGCAGCTGGCCGAACGAAGCTATATCTTGGATGAAGTTCAACCGATTTGCCAACAGGCCACCTGGATGGACCCCATAACGTCCTATTTAAAGCATGGTGTTCTACCCACGGACAAGGCCCAGTCCAGGAAGATAAAGCTGCAAGCAAGCAGGTACGCACTTTTTGATGACATCCTATACAGACGATCATTTATATCACCATGGCTTAGATGTGCTACCAAGGAGGAAGGAAATTACCTGCTCAGGGAAATCCACCTTGGCATTTGTGGAAACCACGCAGGAGCCCGGACACTAGCTCGTAAATGCCGTTTGTTCGGGTATTATTGGCCAACCATGCAAGCAGACGCAGACGATCTAGTAATGAGATGTAGGTCATGCCAGGTGCATGATAATTTGTTTCACCAGCCAACCCAGAACATGATTCCCTTGGTTTCTCCTTGGCCCTTTTATCAATGGGGGGCAGATCTGGTTGGACCCCTTCCCCGAGCACCAGGCAACCTACAGTATCTTGTCGTGGCCATCGACTATTTTACTAAGTGGGTGGAGGCTGAGGCCTTGACCACCATCACGGGGAAGGCCATACAGAAATTTTTGTGGAAGAACATCGTCTGTCGCTTCGGGATACCCAAAATCCTGGTCTCGGACAATGGAACGCAGTTTGAAGACAGGGCAGTCAAGTCGTGGTGTGCCGAGCTGGGCATAGTCCAACATTTCACCTCTGTCGGCTACCCTCAGGCCAATGGCCAGGTAGAGCAAACGAACAGGCAGCTCAAGGTTGGGCTGAAAAAGAGGTTGGAAGAAGAAGGACAAGCATGGGTCGAGCATTTGCCTAACGTCCTTTGGGCATACAGAACGACTCCAAACTCAGCTACCGGAGAAACTCCTTTTGCCTTAGCTTATGGTTGTGAAGCAGTCATTCCAGCAGAAATAGGGCTCCCTTCCCCAAGGGCCGAACTCCATACAAGTACTGACCAGGATGTCGAGCTCAGACATGCCAAGGATAACTTGGAAGAGGCTAGGGAAGTGGCCTATATCCGGATGGCAAAATACAAGCAGAGGATATCCCAGTATTACAACTCTAAAGTGAAGCATTCATACTTCAGGGAAGGAGACTTGGTGCTGAGGAAAAACGAGGTCAGCAAGCAGATCCCCCAGGGGAAGCTTAACCCGAACTGGGAAGGTCCATACAGGGTAGTAAAAGTTCATGGCAAAGGTGCTTACCAGCTAGCAGATGGAAGTGGTCAGACCATACCAAGAAGCTGGAATGCCAGCAACCTTAGGAAATTTTACGCCTGAGATGAATCCAGGCCTGATTCTATCTATTTATTTTATGTTGTCTTTTTCAATAAAATGTTATCGAACAGCTTTGATTTCTAATAAAATATGATTTCTTCGTGTTATATATTATCATACTCTATAATGCGATTACTTTCTTTTAATCGAGTCGAGTTATACTCGTAAGGTTTGCAAAAGTCAAACCTCCTAAGTCCGCAGTCGGGCCGATTTAATCGAGTCTGCAGAAAGTCGGACCCGTAAAGCTTGAATATCACAAGCTTCCCGAGTCCTCAAGCCAGGACATGTGGTTCTAATCGAGTCGAGTTATACTCGTAAGGTTTGCAAAAGTCAAACCTCCTAAGTCCGCAGTCAGGCGAGATTTAATCGAGTCTGCAGTCGGACCGTAAAGCTTGAATACCACAAGCTTCCCGAGTCCTCAAGCCAGGACAGGGTTCTAACTGAGTCAGGTTATACTCAGAAGGTTTGCAAAAGTCAAACCTCCTAAGTCCGCAGTCGCCGCCGAATTAATCGAGTCTGCAGTCGACTCGTAAAGCTTGAATATCACAAGCTTCCCGAGTCCTCGCCGTGACAGTCCCGGTTCTAATCGAAGTCGAGTTATACTCGGAAGGTTTGCAAAAGTCAAACCTCCTAAGTCTGCAGGTCAGGCCAGAATTTAACCTAATCCAAGACAGGATTTTATCAAAACTTAGTATGTCATCCTAACCATCAGTAATGCATGCCATACTGGGGGGGAAAAGGGACATATATAAGACAGAGTAAGGCAAAATGCGAACATCTAAGCATAAAATAAACCAAGTGAATTCAAAGTACAAAATATAGTGGGCAGGGCACCACAAAGTATAAATAAAGTACATAAACTTGGACAACAACAAAGTTTCAAAGTTTTTAAAAAAAAAGAATAAGGACGAACAGTCAGTGCAGGTTCTCGGATTACGCTTCGTCGAAGATGGAGGGGCACAAGACTCGAGGAGTGGGACGACGCCGGGCATATTTGGCACCAATATCTTCGCCGCTTTAAAACTCGCCACCGGGCATCATAGATCCGACCGCTCCTTCTTTATACATGGAACGATAAGGCATAAGGTCGTAAAGAATCACCAGACGTTGTTCTTTTGCCTCGTCTACACCTGTCAGATACCCGTGTTGCATGACAGATTCAAAGAACACCTTCAAGGCCCCAAACTAGATGATCGGAGGACTTGTACTCGCGGCACGACTCGGGCATCCCGAGAGCCGGAGAGAGGCTTTCAGAGTTTCACCAAAGACGGAGTTTCGCCAATGCCCGCCCGAGCTCGCAATTCTCTCGCCGGATATTCATCATGCTTGGCCTGGAGCTCGGCAGTACACTTGGCCTTGGTCTCGGCCAGCTCCTTCTTCAACCCAGCAACTTCTTGGTCCTTGGCTCTTGAGGCTTCTCTGTGTTTATCACGACTCGCTCGGAGCTCCTCGATCGTCCCCTGCAGAGCATCCTTACTCGCTGCAGATTCAGCAAGGCGATCCAGGAATTCCTGGCCGACCTGGGCACCCTGGAAAAGACAGAGGAAAGGTAAGGAGGAAACAAGACGCATGGGAATAACTGACATAGATATACAAGTACTTACCACCGCGGCGAGATCTTGGTCTGACAGCTCGTACAACCGATTATGTCCTGGGGAAGGTTGCTCCTCAGGAGAGTCTTCGACATCCTCAACGGTCTGCCGACCCACTTTCCTTTTCTTGGATCGACTCTTCCGACCAGAGGAAGAGACTATCTTCTTCTTCCGGCTAGGCTCGATCGCATCCTCTCTTGTCTCCGACCTTCATCCACATTTATCCTCTCCACTTCCCTGGATGAGTCATCCGGTTGTCCGACAGGAGTTGGGGTGAGGTAGGGTCGTGATACCCCAAGAGCTCGGAGATGCCCGGCTCTATACTTTCTCGCCGCTCGAGACTCTGGTTAGGCTCTTCAAGGTTAACGGGAGGAACCACTTCGTCATTCACATCCTCCAAGAGATCGTGAAGGAAGACACCGCTGAGAATAAGTAATAAGAAATGTTAGAAGACATTTTGCAAATAGCAAAAAGTACGGCAAGGAATAGACATTAAAGCCCTACATATCTTGTACTCTTCCTTATCTAACTCCTTGTACGGGTCGTGGCCCGCAGAGGGCAATCCAGGCAAACCAAGATCATCTCGTAAGAGTACTTTTTTCTCTCGATGTAAACCCCACTTTTGCGAATGTCATCTAGCGATTTCGATCCACGCCGCTTGGTCGCGGATCGCCCGTGTCGAGGAGTTCCACTCGCCAGGTTCCGAGTCACCTCCTGGACATATGAAGAAGAATCTGGTCTTCCAACCTTTGTACGAGGTATCTCCCGGCTCAGTAAATTGAACGTCAGGCATGAAATCCCCGACGAGGAAGCGAGTAGTACCCAGCTGCCTGTGCACTTGTTTGCGCCGAAAGAACAAATAAACGTTTGAACTTTGAAGGGATGCAGCACATCTACACCAAATGGCAAAACCCACTATTGCCCTTATTCCGTTGGGCACGATCCGGGCCAACCCCAGTCGTAATGCTCGGGACGAGACAAAATGGCCGGACGAGATAGGAACCGTAAACCACATAAAAGTCGCCTCCCGACATTACGCCAGTAAGATACCTACCGGAGCTTGATAAGCGTAAACACCGGGAGCCGGATAATGGGTTTGAAAAGTGGATTTGTTAGGTTGTATTGTTTCTGAGATGCGGGTCAAATCTGTGGGGTTATTTTGGTATCGATGCCATGGCAGTCGCTGTGATTCGTGAGCCATAAAAGCTTTAAGAGAAAGGACGAATCTGTAAGATGAGGAAGAAGGGGAGGATTGAAAAAGAAAAGGCGTGTCTCTCGATATTGACCCCAGAGTGGTGATTTCTTCCTCCACCGGCTCGACTCAAATAACGCCTCAATGGAACTATCAAGTAAGAATTATAGGCTCGCCATTAACAACGAAAAAACTTAGAAGAATAAGAAAAGAAAGAAAGCTTACTTGAGAAATCGAAGAAATGGCGAGAATAGAATGGCAACCGTCCCGACTTCACACTTGATTTAAAGAGTAACGTCTGAAAGGATTGATGAGACTAGAGTTATAAAACCCCAAAAGAAGCCTTGGAATAACCGCCCCATTATCGTGTCACGACGCTTCGCTTTCTCGACTCAATGCGCGCGCCTAAACGGTAGCAAGGACACGTGTCATGGTAAGCATGTTATTTTGGAACGTCCGAATCGATCTCAGTCTACCCGGCCTCCTGTAGTCCGGCGGACATGGGGGGGGGCTTATGACGATGGTGAAAATAGACCTGGCCACGTGTCACTCTTATAACATCCCAAGATTGTGAAAGAAAGATAAGAGGGAAGCATTTAGGGCCAGGAGCCCCACACCAGTAAGACCCTACCCCATGAGGGAGGTTCAGACATGACCTCCCGACTACCGCAGACCGCAAAGGCGGCTCGGTCTAGTCTGGAGGCAGGATATGCAGATCAGGTCGGGCTGGCCTGAGGAGCCCATCGAAGGCCGACTGGCTCTTTCCTTAAGTGATAAACAACACATGTGCCAATATTATAGGAGAATCCCTGGATTACCGGAAGAAAATCCCGTAATTGGAATATAATCGTAATTATCTTTTGCTGGGATAAACACGTGATGATCCTTGGGTTTAAGGATGATACGACTTGTTTGACAAGAAAAGAGGTAAGACGCCTCCTATATAAACAACCCTAAGGAACTACGAATGACTTGATTCCAATTCAACTATTGGATACGAGGCAACTTGAGAGAAACTAACTCTCCAGGCTCGTCTTAATCATACATAAACCATTCTGTTCTTGCTTGAATCGTCCTAGAGGTTGTTTGGACCCGTAGGTGATATTCGACATCATCACACAACTTTATTGCCGTGGCCGATTTAAGGTCTTCTGTCAATATATCAAAGGAATAGAGGATTTCCGGGGTTATTATACCTAGAATTTGGCCTATTTCCGTATGTAACGTCTGACAATGCTATTGACGGCGAGCCATGATTCACGGGTTTAATAAATACAGGAAATAATTTCACGGATTTATTATTGTAGGATTCTGGCTGTAATAACAAGGGAGAATGGCATATGTGGGGCGAAAGCCCTTTCCGGCTATAATAAATGCTATTGACGGGGAACAATCTCTTTCCGGGTGTAATATTGTAGGGAATTTTTATCTTGGGTTTAATATTGTAGGGAAACAGCAAAACCAATTCGAATTCATCATGTGAGGGGGAGAGGGGCTTTTCCGGCAATAATAGATCCGGAAATTGGGCTTCTCGGGTTTATTATTGTAGGGCCTAGGTACAAACTAGATTCAGAAATGTTTATGTGAGGGGCGAGAACACATTTCCGGCAATAATAGATACGGCCATACCCAACCCGAGCTTATTATTTACGGGATCCAAACCTTAGTCTTCATCAAAACCGAATGTAATTAAAATTCACCAACAACAATTACTACCGCAGTTGCTCATCTTATCTTCACCCTTCCACACGCCTTCTTCACATTTGTTTTTATTCTTCACATATTGATCATCAAAATTGGATAGTTTATCGTCTAGGAAGGAGAAAAGAAAATTATCAACGGATCGAGAACCTTATTTTACAAAAAGAAATGAGTACGTCATTTAATTAAATTTACATATTTTTTTTATTTATTGAATGTTCATATCATACCATTATTGATATTATTGTGTATACGTTTATAATTTCTTTTATTATGTATTGTAATATATGACAAAGCCTGGAAATGTTGGTTTCTTTTTGTTTTTTGAGCAAGATATTGTGTGGTTGGTTGAGATACACTTAGTTAGTTTAAAGTGATGAAGGACTAATATATGATTGGCGTAAGTTCGTTTTGAAATTGTAAGTGTACATACTAGTATGGCAATGATCATAACGATTTTATCTTCGATTGTCGGTTTTATAATTACATAGGTGTGGAATGTGGATCCTTGATTAACTAATTTTTTTGCTTATGTATATTATACAACATAGTTTAAATTTATTGTAGCTTATATTCTTTGTTTAAAACTTATAATATAATGATTGTTATTGTAATAGACGTCATACATATCAATACAATAAAAGAAGACTTGAAAACACGAACTCCACAATGAATCCAAATACGGCGCATTCCATGGTATGCCTCGACTTGATGAGGTTCTTAGAAATTGCATGCATCCCTAGGGCGTTTTCGATTCCTTACAATCCGCTGTGTCGGCCTAATCCCCAGGCATTGTATTGGGGCTCATTATATAGCGTAGCTCGTATAAAAATTCATTAGGTCTGCTCAATAGAGCATCTTTTCCCATTCTCAGCATCTTGGTAAAGCCTCGGCCGGAAGTGAGGCATCCGTTAGATTGAAAAACCAATCTCTCTCTCTCTCTCTAAACAATAATTATAGGATCCATAGATACGACTTATTATATGCACATACATATAAGATACTTGCATATATATATATTAAGTATATTATAATATAATATAAAATATATATAGTACCATTTTATATCTTTATTATAGTCAACTATATAGTGGCGTGACTCGTTTAAATTTTCGTAGATAACAACAAAATGAGCATTCTTTTTAGCTTCAATGGCGACTGGGTTGAACCTGTTAAAAGAGGAAGAAATTGGTCTTACAACAAAGGAACCGGTTTTTGTATGCGTGTGCCGCAAGATATCTTATTCGTGCAATTCCGGGACAAGTTGTATGAAACACTAGACATTGAACAACATGAATATAAATTGACTATTAAAGCGTTGTACACGGGTGAGGGGCGAACGGGCATGCCACCGATTGAGATTAGAAACGATGATTCACTTGAAGTATACATTGATTCTGTTTTGTCTCGGTCCCAATCGGATATGCTAAGTCTTGTCGAACCCCCGTGCAAACGTCCCACGTGGAGGGGATTCAATCGAGCCGTAGCTCAGTTGAACTCGCCCAACCATGGTGTACTAAGATTTTTCGATTTCTATGTTGTCAACCAAAGCGTAATCTCGTTTCTGTTTAAGGTAGGTTCACCGAAAACTCAACGATTTATCTAAGTGAGATTCACCGAGAATCCATCACTAAAATCGTAAAGATTGACAAAACCCGGTTCCTCGGTTTTAATAATTAGTTACTTAATTAATTAACTACCACATATTAATTAAAAAAGCTTTTTTTTTTCAAAGAATGAACCACTTTATTTCTACAGCCAAAAGGCAACCAAAGAGAAAGCTTTATTAATAAAAAAAAAAAGCTTTTAAACTAATTATACGAGCTATACATGCCTAATTTACTCGAAATAAACTAGCTACATGTATGCATTGGAGTGGAATCATGAAGATGCATGTCATGGCAATTTTCCGGTTTCTATCACATATTTCGATCATACACGAAAAAAGATGCGGAAAAAAATTAAACACCGAGATTGACCGTTGGTACCCCCGACTAACCTATTTTCTAAGGAAAAGTAAAAATTTAATCTAAAACTTCAAGTCTTGATCTTCAAACTTGAATCATCCGGGTCTTCAAAGCTTCGATCTTGACACGAACCTTGAACGACGAGAGAGGCGGCCGTAATCTACCAATATATTTAAAAAAGGTTAAAGGTTGTAAATGACTGTTTTTTATCTAAAATGAGGAAAAATGACAAGAAAAAAGATAGTAGTGAGAAAGACAAAACGCCGTACGTTATTACATGTGTTACTACATGTTGCTACAACCAAATATAAGAATACGCGCTTTTTTTCTTCTTCAACCATTATTATTTTTTTTGTCATTTTTCTCATTTTCAGATCTTTTGTCATTCTTCCTACTCTCTACTTTAAAAAATATATCTATATTATTAAATTGTTTTATACAAAAAAAACTTCTTTTTTTTTAATAACAGCCCTCGGCTTTTCCAATAAATTTTTTTTTAATTGTTACACGGCAAAAAAAAAAACAGTTTTCCTTTTTATTTTTTATTTTTTATTTTATTTATTGTTGACCTAATGGTCAAATTAGATCAAAGTTTAAAAAAAAATTGTTATTGCCATGACATGGCCTTTCGGCCAAAAAAGTTTCACTTTGAAAAAAAAAATTTATTTGCCGCATCTCAAAAAGAAAAAAACAGCCGATCCAAAAAAAAAACAATTCGGTATCTTCCCGTTTTACCTTCTTGATTATCTTCAACACCATGATCTTCGTCGTCTCGAACCCGGAACAAATTTTAAATACAAAAAAATGCAATTTTTCTACAATTTTCGAGTTGAACAAAAAAATAAATTACACATCTTATGCTCGATTGATGCTAATCAAAGAGCTACAAAATAGATCTACGGGTAAACAATACCAACCCCAATCCATCTCTTCAACCACAACAATCACAAGGCATATATCAATGAAATTTTCGAATTTAACTAAATTAAAAACAAAAACAAAAACAATCTAAACATGTTTTTTCCACTCCTAGATCTAAAATTAACATACTTTGATAGATAAATCAAAGGCTCTGCTACCACTTGTAGGATGTAATATCGCCGGATGGATCATAGATCCACCCGATTACGCAGCGGAAAGTACAAGATCTAGATCTAGACAACCAAAATACATAAAAAAAATAGATCTAAACCTACGAGGGGGTTTAGATTACCAACCTTTTATGGTGCAAAAATGCCAAGAACAAAAAGTCAATCCAAGCTAGTTTAGATCCTAGTTGAGAAGCCAAAGTCTCCCAACGTGTGTCTCCAAGCACCACCAAGTGGATTGTGTTTCAAGCCGCCGGACCTCCTCGATATGCTACATTAGAAAAACCCGAAGTTTTCCTAAAACTCAAACCCGAAGTACTTGGCCGAAAATTCTAAGCCAAATACTTTCATTTTTGTGTCGAAATTATGTGATGTGAAAAGGCTTGGGAGAACTCTTTTTATATATGAGAGAAATCCTTGTCCTCCAAGGATTTATTTAATTAATACAAAATCAATCAAATTAATCATTTTCCTTATAAAGATAAATCTAGAATATTTCTAAATTAATTAGGATATACAAAAGATTTTCTTTTCCTTAAATTATTTAACCAATAAATAATTAATCACATGTCTTATTATTTATCAAGAAAACTAATTTCCCAATAAATAATATACAAAATATGCGGCCACCCAAATACAAAATTAGGTCACATGCATTTTTAATCACTTTGGGCCGAGTCCACGAAAAATTTCTTTTCATGTATTTAATTATCTAGTCCAACTAAACAATTAATCCACATATCAATTAAATAGTCCAATCCAACTATTTAATTATAATTGAGGTGAAACGATGAGAAAACATATGCATGTTAGAGAGCCACGTCGGGGACCATGGGCTCCATATTCGATATTTACAATAAATTAAATAATATTATCCGTCGGACCGAACAATAATATTCAATCTATTAATTCCGGGATTACACCACCATAAACCCGAAACTGAACTCTACCGAATATAGATAACTTATACTCAAGTATGAGTTGATAAGTGTCCACTGATATAATCATTACATACGGATAAATCCTCCATAGACTGTTCATTACGATTCGGGATATCTCCGTAAACCCTTCTCGAAACCTCTTATCCTTATTTACCATTAACCCCCTAGTGACCAAATAGTTCATAACTAATATAATATGAGGCGCATGCGATCGGTCGATTTTAGGATTAACAAATAAGGAGTTTGTCTGTCTATTTCCCGAGGAAGGAATGGATTTCATATCGTGATGAGCAGACTACTCACTCATTCCGAATAGAGCCAACGAGAAGTGTTGGACCACATACTACGAAGTGATCCTTACTCACACATCAAACCCTACCCTAGTCTAAGCGATAAATCTGTGATCACCTCGAGATTGAGATTAATCCATATATGATCATCTTATGATTCGATAAGACTTCGCGATCACGGAATTATATCGAGAACTCAAATCAAATCGGTCCAGCCCTATATGATTATCATCATATATAAATGCCCCATTAGGTACCCATATTACCGACAGTCCGGGTAAGACTGTCACACCTAAAGTGTTCTGGGCGCATTATTAGCAAATTAATCATGAGACCCGTACTCAGATTAATAAACGCTACGGACTAAGTTAATTTTAAGTACATCTCACTAACTCAATCCTCTTGTGTATAGCCATACACTGAGTTATGTGATTACATAAACGAGGTACTTAGGGTTTTCAGTAGTGTCTTAATTATAAGTATACATGCATATAATAAGATGAATTATTAATATTGTCATAAAACAATTAGATAATTGTCTTTCGGGCACTACACCTAACAACAATATCAACAGGTTGACTAACTGCAAATCATGCATGTCTAGGAGGATCATTTAGCAGAGCCATCAACTTGTCAAGTTGTTGTGCAGTAAGATTGGGAAACCCCGGTCCAGCAGACCTACTTGGTTCATGATCTTATTCTGTTGATTGTTCCTCTTCTACCATATTGGCTCTTTTTGACTTGAAACCAGGAGGAAAAGCCATGCTTCTTATAGCAAGTCTCCTCAGTATGATCATTGAATCCACAAAAACTACATTGCACTTTCTTGGGATTCTTAGGTCTGGGATTTGCAGCAGAGTTAGGTCTGCTGACAATCTGATTTTGTCGTTGTCCATTCTTTTGTGACAAGAGAACCACGGAATCTTGATTCTTGGCCTTGTTAGCCATATACAACTTATGTCTTTCAAACTTGATTGCCATTGCAAAGGCATCATGAATTTCTAGAAAGGGCACCATCAACATTGCCTGTGAAACCATTGGCTCATTCATCCCTCAAACCTTTAAGGAATTTCTTGACATGTTCAGCCTCTATATGATCCATCAGATTGTTAATTGCATTGCAGTGACATTGAGGATCACAAGAACAGACTGTTACATGCCTGATGGTCTTGCTTTCTTCCCAAAGAATCATTAACTTTATGAAATATTGATTGACAGAATCTGTGTCTTGCTTTAGTAGATGCATTTCTTCATGAAGATCTGAAATTCTTAAGGCATCAACATTTGAAAATCTTGCTGCAAGATTCATCCAAACTGCATTCTTGAAATACATCAAATTTTGTGCTATGGTGTTTTCAACGGAATTTAAGATCCATGATCTAACCATTGTATCACACTGTCTCCATGCATGGAAGTCTGCTGAATCTGCTTCGGCCTTTTAATTGTGCCGCTCACGGCCGCTTTTGTTCTTGGTGATCCGCACCATCTCCATGGACTTTTTGCATGGATTATAGTTATTGCCATTCATCCATGGCTGAACAAGAACCATAGAAGGATTCTCATTAGGATGAACATAGAATGGATTGGAGGGACTTATTTCATGTTTCTTAGCTTCCATGGCTATCAAGAACTCCAGAATTGATCACAAATCAATAATGAAAGTGACAATATAGGAAAAAAAAACGATCAAAATTTGATCAAAAAACTCATGAAAATTATGACAGTTTAATCTCAAGAAACTGAAATCTCAGAAACAATGAAGAACACTCTCAAGATTCTTCAAAGATTGGAGAGAAAACGCAGGAAAGCATTTAGAAATTCTCAAATTTCTGCTCTGATACCATGATGAAGTTTGTAGAATTACAAACACAAAATAAAATGCGGAATTATTATTGATCATTAAAAGTTACAAGTTAATTACAATGCAGCTGATCATGGGGTATTTATAACTTCATACACCTCATGAATCAGTTAGAAGTTAGTTACAAACGGTTACTACTTACTATAACTGAATAACCGTTTTCTAGATTACATCATATATGAATTGATCAAAGCAGGTCGTCCTCATCTCGTTAGTAGTTCAAGAGAGTGATGTTCTATATCTTGTCGCCAGGATGATCGCACTCAGCATTCCCTTCAGCCTGTATACTGTAACACCCGCTCTTAATCTCCAGTTGTCCAAATCTCAGTTCTTCAATGGCGCGATTATGTTGCTTCAACTGGATTTCTACTACTTTTGCTCTGGTGTTGTCGGCCATAACTCCACAGTCTGGAAGAACGGTGGCTCTGATACCAAATGTCAGGAAATTGGATATAAATGCAATAAATGAAGGATAAAATCCCCAGAATTTGCAGAAATGGTGAAGAGATAAAAAGAAATTGGGGATAAAGGAGACATAATTTTATTGAGGATGAGGAACATATTACAACTCAAACGATGACTCATTTCATTCGATCTCCTCTCCTTATAACACCTAGCTCTCCCATCCTAACAAACTCCAACAACTTGCAAAGCAGAATGAAATAATGCAGCAGCCAAACAACGGTCTGCAGGGCATAAAAGTAAAAAAGAGACTAATATGCGTAATTAATTTAAATAAAAATTGGATAAATACGTGACACAGATATAAAAAGAAAAATTGGCAACAAAGTGGAGGAGGTTAAGGATAGAGGATCGTGGAGGAGGTTTATGGAGCAAGTATTTGGAGGTTTTCGGAAGATCATAGGGGTTGCATAACGGAAGCAGTGTGGGAAACCGGTACGGACCGGTTAATTTGAGTAAAACGGATTATTTACGGTTAATTGTTCTATATAATATATATATATATATATATATATATATATATATATATATATATATATATATATATATATATTCGGTCGGGATCGGGAACCCATGGGGATCGAGTTTTATACTGATCCCTTTCCCGCATTTTTTGGGTCGGGAAAAATCCTCAAATTTCAGGTCGGGAATTTTTTTTGGGATCGGGACGGGATTCGGGATGGGTCGGGATTTTCAGAAAATTCGCCACCCCTAAATTTGAGCGCATGTTCTCATTTTTATCTCTTTTTTATTGAGGCCATTTTTGTCTATCTATCTAATTTATGTTTTTGCATGTCATATTTGCCTATTTAACTACATTTTGTGTCCTTTTTGGACCCTTTTGCATGTGGTGTCACTTCATAAATGTTGCTGTCATTAGGTGTCACTTCATAAAATATTGGTGACATTAGGTGTGACACAAGATGTCACTTCATAAAATGTTGGTGTCATTGGATGTCACTACAAAAAATGTTGTTGTAATTGGGTGTCACTGCATAAGGTGTCACTTCATAAAATGTCGGTGTTATTAGGTGTCACTGCATAAAATGTTAGTGTAATTGTGTGTCACTCAATAAGGTGTCATTGCATACATCATTGCATAACTGTATAAATCGTTGCATAAGGTGTCTCTGAATAAATCGCTGCATAAGGTGGGTGTCACTGCATCGTGTCGATTTTAATGAAGAAAATTTCAATTTTCAGAAAGTAAGTTGGAAAAATATCAAATGTATCCTACAATCCTTTCAAAGAAAACTTAATTCTTCAAAATTTGTCCGGGTTCACGAGTTGAGCCGAGTTTTGTCGACTATTGAACTAGTTGAGCCGAGTTTTATCGACTATTAAACGAGTCAAACCAAGTTTTATTGAATATTGAACGAGTCAAATTTGAAAATTTCTATTTATAACTCGATCGGCTTCGAGATGGTTTTTTCTAGTTGAGACGAGCTTGAGCCTTAGGGAGTAACGACTCGGCTCGGCTCGGCTACAACCTTATTAACTTGATTCACATGATTGAGGAAGAAAAAATATGAAATATGGTGAAAAATTATGATGATTAGAGTTTTATATCAAAATATATAGTCGTATGAAAATTGAGTAAAAGAGGTTTTTTTTTTTAGTTTGGCACATCCATTTTTTTCCCCAAAAATTGTCAAATGTTGTTTCCCAAGAAAAAAGGGGGGAAAAGAGAAAAATGAGGAAGAAGAACGATGTTTCAGTTCTTCAAAAAATAAAAGCGTTGTTTCAGAAAATTGTTCCAAACTTTTTTTTTAGTTGAGGTTAGCTTTGTCCATTTACTAATTTTTTGTCTTTATAAACAATGAAAAGATTTTTTTTTTTTTTTGAAAAAACACCATCAACTTTTATTAAGATGAAGCTAAATCCGCAAGCGAGGCGGAGATTACAACAAATGGAGAGTTGGGCGCCCCAAGAAATAGACCCCTCAGTCGCAACACCATGTCTAGCTAGAAGGTACGCCGGGACATTACGAGAACGTTTAACAAAAGTAAAATGACAGGAAGCAAAAGAAGCCGATGCTGAGAGGCTGTCACGCGCTATACAACCAAAGACAGATAGATCTTCCGACCGATGAGATAAGGCCTGAATGCAAGATCAATAGTCACCCTCAAAGACCACAGAGGGAAGCCGCAACCTAGCCACCTCTGTAAGAGCCAAGATAAACCCCCGCATCTCCAACAATTTTGGCGCATCGCCCAGATCAATGTGGAAAGAGAAGGCCGCGTGATAGACCCCACATAATCACGGAATATTAGTCCGATGCCCGAGCCCGCATCCACCACCGAAGCATCCATGTTACACTTTCAGGTCCCCGATGGTGGCGGGGTCCAAATAGCCGAGTGAGGGATCCCAGTAGGAACACTAGTTTCACTACCTATCACCTGACCATACTCCAATACCATTGCGCAACTGCCGAGACGACACGGGAAACATACACAGGTTTACCCTCAAAGACCGCGCTACATAGCGCACTCCAGAGATGCCACAAGACATTACAGAACTCAGATAATTCCACCGTTGATAAACACTCCACAAGGCCTGCAAAAAGCTCCCGAATCCCAGACACTGCTGATCTAATAGACTTCCAAACGAGGAGGCCCCCTAAACGGCCTTAGCACGGTCATAGTCGAACAAGACATGACGCATAGTCTCTCTCTCATGACCACATGCCAAGCAAACTCCATCCCCTAACTGCCGCTTAATGAGATTCTCCCCGATCGGCAGACATCCGTGCAAACACCACCAGAGAAAGTGCTGCATCCGTGGCGGCACATTCACCTGCCATACTCCATCCGGCCCAGCAGAGAATGAAAAGTTAAGAGAAGGGTAAAACTATAGTCAGAGGGGGGGTGAATGACTACAGTGGAGTTTCAAAAACTTTTCTTATGTGTAAAAGCTTTTGGGCAGCGGATAAGTCTCTTCTTACTATGTTGTTTTAAAGTAGTTTAGACAATCACAGATATGAGATATAATATAGGCAGTTAAGTAAGTGCGGTAAAGTAAACTGCAGAAAGTAAATTGACACAAGGCTTATAGTGGTTCAGGGTGGTGTAATCCCTTAATCCACTCTTCTCCTGTGATGATTGGATGAATTCACTATTGTTTTCACAGATACAATAGTTAGATTGTCCTTGACTTCCCAAACTTCACAATATACAAGACTATCACTCCTTGACTGCAACAGCTTCAGTGATTCAGTCTCTTTCACTGCTCCTTGAGATCAAATCCTTCAGCAGCTATCACAAACACAACTCCTTCTCAGATGGCTTATGATTCAGTTGCTTCAGTTTATTGTGAATGAGATTCACAAACTTGCTTGATCAATCTCAGTGCTGAATATTAAATTGTAGTTCTGTTGTCTGAGTTGATCTCTAGATAAATCCTTGTAAGTTCAGAGAGAAGGCTTTTCATATTGACAGAGTTTCTGCTTGATTTCTTTTTCTAAACGTTGTTTTTGCCTGTCTGTCAAAGCCTTCTATTTATAGCCTTGAATATCCTTGGTTTGAAATTCTTTCCGTTGGCTATATTAATGAGGGGAATAATCCTTGATTTTATTCTTGATTCCCCCTTAATTATATTCTCCTTGAATTCAGTTATCGGATTTTTCTTCAAACGTATAGCAGAAAATCCATCCTTGATTGATCCTCTATTGATTATGCATTTAATACATGATCCTCTGAATCTTCATCATATTTCAATTCTGTTTTGATAAGGTTTACTTTGCCGTTCTCTGAACGGTCAAGTGATCCATCTGACTTTGCCGTTTAGATCTTCCTTCAATGTTTTGTCTTCACTCAGCCGAAAGTCAGTTTACTCTGCCGATTCACTGCTTCCTTCATTACTTCAGTTTAAAGGAGAATCTTTGTACTTCACTGATCCTTGATTGGGGTGAGATCAGTGTACACCATATTCAAACATTAAGTTTCGTCACTTAAGATGCAACTTGAACTTATCCAAGGTCATCACAGACTTCCCTGGTTGTAAGTCAGACTATAATGTCTTCATTTCCTCTCTGCTGGTGCTTGACTGGCTTCACTCTGCCGAATGTCTGTTTACTTTGCCGTCCTACCAACTAGTACAATACTTGTCTGACTTAACTTATACAACATGTCAGACTCTAAGTAAAGACTTATACAGAGAATTCTAACTTATTTCAGGCTTGCTATAACAACTAGTATGGCCATCATCAAAACATAATAAAAAGTTCCTAACAGTAAGTTGTCACTGTTTATGTGTTGAGACTACCGGAAGTATAGAAAGGGATTTAAGAAGATGGGAGTGATTCATGGCTTAAGTTGCCTTTCCTATTGATTTCGTTTTGTGTACTCCGCTACTTTGTGGTGCCCTGTATAAATATGAGTGCCTATGCTCACATGTCCGCCAAATATAATAACTTCCATTGTAGTTGTTTAATTGTTCTTGTCATCATTCATCAAGGTTTACGGCCGAGTTATTTCATGATTTGCATGAAGAAGTGATGGTGATCGCTATAAGGGGTCATAACTCGATAATTCGTGCTCGGAATTTGAAGCGTAAATTCGGTTGTTGAGAAGGCATTCCTCTCTCAGACTAGCCATTCTTCATTTCTATACAATCCTGGTTAGAGCACTTTCATTGGCTTTTTTTTGGTTGTTTTTGCTTCTAAATATCTATGTACTTTTAATGTTCAAACAACATTTCAATTGGCGATCTTCCTGGAATCATTGCTTTTTTTTTCTCAGAAAAATCAAATGACACGTGTCTTTGAGAATGCTATTTTTAAATCCTATATGTCAATTTCTTTTCCTTAAATTCGAGTTACTCAATGAAACTAGCACCAACTAGACATGAATCTACTCACTTTGTCAATTTATCTTTTTAGGATATTACTGAGACTACCATATTCACTTGTAAACTTCAGGCATAAAATAACCATATGGAAAGCTCCTTGTATTGCAGGTATAACCAATTTGTAAAGAACCATATCCTTCCTTCTCCCTTGCTTTCCTTTCCTTTCTTTCAAACTAAGACATACCAACCACCAAAATTGAATCTTTCCAAATTATATCATTCCTTTCCCCTTAAAATATTTCAATCCAAATAGGGCCGAATTTGTGGTTTTCTTGTCCTCAACCATACTCGTTGACTTTTAGAATGCTTCTTTTTTAGTTTTGATGTAGGACATCTTTACAAAACAACAAAAGTTACAAAGCCAGGCTCAAGTATTATATTCTATTGTTCTTTATGCACTTATTGGGGTTCTTACTTTTGTTCCTGCGTGTTTCTCGCCATAACATTTGTAATCTCTTTCACTTTTTATTCTTGTCAACCGTCTTGTTTTAGTAAGTTTGTTTAATTTCTTCTTACTCTAATAGAAGAAGGGATCAAAGTGGATGAATGGAGAAACTCCAAAAGTCTTATCAATGTCACATGCCAAGTGAGAACCCTATTTTTTTATAAGTTTCTCTGTGTCGATGTGCTCTTTTGTGCTTCAACTGATGACTTGGAGTAGCAATTCTTATTTGGTACATTTGAACCATCACAGGCTTCATCAACTGTTTCTAGAGGAGCGTATCGAAAATGGAATCACCGATCCGCACGCCGAGTGAAATTGAGAAAAGGCGAGAATGGATTTCCATTCGACACAAAATCTAGTAAAAGTTACATGGAGAGGTTTCAAGTGCGCTTGGCAGATCGTAATGAAGTCCATGATATTCTGTAGATTCTTCACCTTTGCTATTACTTCGCCCAATGGTAGACACGAACTGTATCTAAAATAGATAAGATCAAGACAATGACTCCCGAGAGAGAGTTAAAGGAGAGATTCACAAGTCCATCTCCAGTCAAGAAGGAGACATATCAAGTCGACTTGCCCACCGAGAAACTAAACGAGATTGCAAGTGGGACAGGATTATCGACGGGTTGACATCGATTCGGTTTGCAAACATACAATGTCGAGACCCTTGTTTCAAGCTTATAAAGTTCCTTCTACTCCTCAAGATGGCAACAAAGTGAAAAAGTTTATTCAAAGTGGATGGAGGCGTGAGTGGAGAGTGTAAGCGATCAGAATCGATGACTTTGCTAGTGAGGTTGAGCAAAGACATGGACGCACTTACAACCATAGAATCGTAAATTGACACGATAATCGAACTCAAATCCAAATGTAAATTGGGCTATTTCAACAAAGAGGAGGCGGATGTCGATTTCGATGTCAATGACGACCGATTCAAGCTATATCTTCGTAATCTCAATCACTTGGAAATTCAACCTTATCTCGATGATGGGAATAGTTCATTGAAGAAAGGAATATCTATCGTCTTGTCTTTCGATACCCAAAATCCTTCAAAGATCTTGAGATGGCGAAGTATCATCTATTGTTTATACTTGTAACCATCAACCTGAAGTCCATGATACCACTTCGCTTGCTCGGTTCTCTGTTGTTGAAAAAAATCGTTTCCTGTGCACTAGAGGGTGTCGTGTCGATGATGCATCAACAGGAATATCCGAATATCCTCGCCTTAGTTCCAAGTTGGATAATCTAGGTTCGATTCGGTTCCTTTAGATTTAATGACTTTTTCATAAATGTACTGATTCACTTGAGACTGGAAAGGCTCGAGTTGGTCCTAAGCTGCACAAAACTTTGGCTAACATAAGTTTGAATACGACCACTACCGATACTACTCACCACCAAAGAAGAGATGATCCCTTCCAGGGTTTGTTGCTATAATCATTTTATGGATGGATTTGAGGTAGAGAATCATGAGACAGTCGAAACCTTTGCTACTCATCTTGTTCCTGTGGTCCTTCCGACTCCAAGGACGAATCATTATTCAAGGAGATGTTGGATGATTATGGAAAAAAGACGGATAGTGATTATCAAATTTTAAATGAGAATGTAGCTTCTATTTCTTGCTTTCTCGCTGATCCTATGGATGCTACTAATGGCATTGCACCTACACATACCAATCAAAAATGAGATGAACGAGTTGGACGGTAAAGACCTGAATTTGAGCCCGAAAGCATCTCTTCAATCCAATATTTCTGAAGTTGCCTTGAGGTCCGGAGAGGATTCACACTGAAATGTCCCGCGTAAATACCCCGTAGTTTATTTTGCTTCATTACAACCAAACTCATTTGTGGACATTGTAATCGACAAAAGCTATGGGAAGTCATCGAATGTATGCTTGAAGCTAGAAGTCTTTCAAGACCACCATGATCACAAGTCGATAAAGGCCAATCAGGCAAAGACAGGCGATTATACCATTTACGTAAGAGCATCATCGTGATCCAAAGAGTTGCCGGAGTTGATAATAATTGCCCTTCAAGCTGGAGAGATAACACTCGATGCAACTTCCAAAGCAAACATCGGGAGGGAATCGGTTGTGTATGTTCGTAAAGTAGTTGCTAATTTACAATCGAGTAATACCAAGCAAGGAACATCATATAGTGAAAAGGAATATTTTGAGAGACCTTCGACATAGTGGGTGCCGCTATAATGAAGAACCTAGCTGTGATTTGGATCCGCTTGAATCAAACCGCACATCATCAAGCCCTTCATTAGTGGGTGAAAATTTTGCCCAAGTGCATTTCGTTGTTCCCGATTACTGCATCGAAAGGAAAGCGTTGAGATGACACTTGGTTCAACACCAAGACAAACATTTCCGGTGATTTTGTATATAATGATTCGTAAATAGTTTCGATGTACCATTCATACAGCTTAAAGCAGGAGATTTCGTGTAGTGAAAAGGAACATATTGAGAGGCCTACGGACACGGAAATTGCCGCTTTCTAGCGAGAGAGCAGGCTGTAATTTTAATCATCTTGAAGTGGATTCTTTGTCAATTCCTTCATTCTTTGGGAGACCATGTTCAGTGCATTTGGCGATTCCTTCATTACATTGAAAGGGAAGGCATTGAAGATCTTGATGGGTCATTGGTTGATCTAAAAACTCGGTAGAAGAGTCGCTCGCTTTTGAAGATGAATATATTGGACCGGAAATTTGAAAAGGTGAAGAGAGTTTGAGAATGTGATAAACACAAGAGTAAACTTCAACTTATCTTTTATTCATTGATAATGAAGGAGTATAAATAGATACAATTTGGAGAGAGACTAGCTAGCTAGGCGGCCACTTGAGTATGTAGATGTGGGCGGCACAAAAGCAAAAAGTAAAAGTACAATCTATGTCTATGTCTATGACATAAAGTAAACTAGAGTTTGACATATTAATTGTTTATATGTATCACAATTAATATGTCTTTTACAAATAAATAAAGTGTACAAATAAAGTTATGCACGACATAGTCTCTTTGAGCCTCGAGATCTTTGAGCTTCAAAGCAGATCGCCGAGTGATATATTTCCACACCCCTCAAATCTGGTCAGATATATTGATGCAACCAAGTTTGCTACTTAGTCTGGCCGAACGTAAGAGGTGGAATAGCCTTGGTAAGAATATCGCATTTTGATCTTCTCGAGGAACATCTTTGGAGTTGAATAATCTTGGCATCAATCTTTCCTTCGTAAAGTGTGTCACAATGTCCACATGTTTTGTTTTGTCATGATGGACTGGATCCTCTGCCATGCATAGTTGTCCCGGATTTTATCAATATAATACAACAAGTAATAAACCGGTTAACCTCAAGTGCAAGGATCGTAGTATGGAGGCTAATGCCGGGTCGATCTTTACGGGAACTAGGCGAATGTGAATCCTAGCTTTTGTTTTCAACTAAACTATTGTCACGAAACTAACCTAAATGAAGAACTAACCTAAACAAATATGCGTAAAAGTAACTAGACAGAGGAGATTAATCCAATGCTAGGCAAGATTGAAAGCGATAAAAACTAGAGTGCAATTAAAAGTAAACTAATCTAGCAATTCAAGTTTAAAGGATTAAAATCAAATTATAACGAAGCTAACAAGCAATCGATCCACCTATCCTATCAACATTCAATTCTAATTCGGATTAATTCGTGATCCCTACTCAAGTTGTGATTCACCTAATCTAAGGCATGAACACCCACTTTCGTAGACAAGTTCGTTTTCTAATCTTCGATCTTTCAATTAAAGATTAAGTCTTTCTAACCTAGGCATGAAATCTTTCAATTTCTGATCTAGAAAATCAATCTAATAACTCTCGTTTTAGTTAGATCGAAGATCTATTCTTTTATCACGGTGATCTAAGGTTTATATGATTTTCATCAATAAAACAATCACAAGGCAACGATCTTTCGATATAATTGCATTACACAATAATAAATAATGATAAAAGAAACAACTTTGAGATAGAAACTCACAGATTAATCACGAATCAAAACTGAATCGTTGAAGGAAGGCTTCACGATGCTTGTTCAAAGAGGTTTTAGCCTCTTATCATCCTCTACGCAACTTGAATTGATGAATAAAAAGCATAAAAACTATCTAATTAATCTAAGAATTAAAGTGTAGAAAACTGGAAGAAAACTATGTAGAAACGCAGCCAAGCTGCCCCTAGAAAATTTAGGGTTCGAATTGTGTCTCTAGGGTTTGAGAAATCGCGCCTATTTATAGATTTTTAGGTCGGTTTAGGCTAAGGCGGTGCTTGGACGCCCGTCCACTATCTTGGACGCTCGCAAGCGACTTACGGACGGAGGGTGAACGCCGATCGATCGGCCCAAACTCTCAGTATTAAATTTTTCTTCGGACGCCCGTTTAAGGTCTTCAAACGCCCGTCCAGTGGCTGCTGCAAGGTGGACGCTGTCACTGATCGACGCCTTGATCCATCTTCGATCAAAACGGATTTCTTCAACTCTCATCTCTTTTCCTTCTCAATCCAACTCACCATTATCTCTCTATCTTGATTTAGCTCGAGTTTTATCAACATTTGATCATCAATTTAGCCTCAAACAAGTACCTACATGACATCAAAAAACACGCAAAGCGTAACATAATTCCAACAAACATAAAATCATAATTAAAACATATAAATTCACCAACTTTGCGATTAACTCATTAAAAATATTATTTGCTTAATAATTCATTTAAACACTTAATTCCCATGCAATTAATACGAATATGGGGGAAAACATTATAAAATATAACGTTATAAATCATATAATTTCACCCTTAACAATAGTGCTGAGTTATTATCACAACAGAGTGTGATAGGTTGTTGAATAGGTTTTGAAGTTCGATAAGTACTCTTTTGAGCCAAAGAGCTTCACAAATGCCTAAAACAAGTGCCACGAGTTCGACTTTTCAAGATCGCTTCTGAGACATGAGGTTGTTTCTTGCTCCTCCAAGTAACAAGATTGCCCCCATACATAGAACAATAGCCTGTGGTAGACTTCTATCTATGTGGCATCCAAACCCAATCGGCATCAAGATAGACCTTGATGGATCTATCGCCAGACTTGGTGAAGTGTAACCCTTGGCCAGAGTGGACTTCAAATACCGCAGATATTCTATTCATCGCATCCCAATGTTGCTCAAGAGGGCAATGCATGAATCAAGCTAACAGATCGACACCATATGCAATATCCGGTCTTGTATGGGATAGGTAGATGAGTTTCCTACAAGTCTTTGATATTGTTCCTTTCTTTACAAAGAATGTCACCATGTAGCAGGTATGACTGGGGTCTACTGGGATACAAACGAGTTTGCACCCCAAAGATGCCGATTTTCTTCAAAGAGTCCAGTACATATTTCCTTTGGGAGACCGAGATTCCTTTGATGTTTCTAGCTACTTCCATGCCAAGAAAATACTTAAGTAAACCCAAGTCTTTAACCCGAAATACCTTTGCCGCCAGATTCTTTCAAGTGTTGGATCTCAAAGCAGGTCATCTCCAAGTAAGGATGATATCATCCACATAGACAATAAGAATAGACCTCTTACGGTTGGTTGTCTTGATGAACATAGTGTGATCGTAATTGCATTGGTGATATCCAGCGACTTTGACCACGCTTGTTAATTTTCCAAACCATGCCCTTGGTGATTGCTTGAGCCATATAGAGATTTCCTCGGTTGCACACCTTGCCTTGAGTATGAGGATTGATAAAACCAGGAGGTATAGTCATATAAACCTCCTCAAGAAGGTCCCCATTTAGAAAAGCATTTTTGATGTCCAATTGATGAAGAGGCCAGTCAAGTTGGACACCTAGAGAAATTAGTACCGACAAGGTGTTTAGCTTTGCCCTTTGGTGCAAAAGTTTCTTTATAGTCAATGCCATAAGTTTGAGTGAATCCCACGCTACCAATCGGCTTTGTACTTGTCAATAGTGCCATCGGCAGGTGTATTTGATAGTGAATAACCATTTGCAAATTTGCCTTCTTGCCTTTTGGAAGAGTTGTGAGATCCCAAGTATGATTATCCGGAGGCGATCATCTCTGTTTTAATGGCTGACCTTCCACTTATCATTTTGAAGGGCCTCTGAATATTTCTAGGGATAGAGTGAGAGTCCAGGTCTGTGTAAACATGGCAAAGACAGAGACAAAGCGATCATAAGATAAATAAGAATGAATAGAATGATCGGTGCATGATCTTTTCCCTTCCTTAGAGCAATAGGTGCGTCATCCACTTGACAGATCTGGCCGAGTCAATAAGTCGAGGTCCAGCGGACTGCAGTTCGATGGGTTCTTTGAGGTTCCGTTCAAAGCCAGGCTCAGGTCGCAGAGACTGGGGTCGCCAGATCGCCGAGGTCGTCGAATGTGAGTATCCGCAGGATCTTTGAAGGTTATGAGTCTGCTTGTGGGTTAGGACTCTCTTTGAGGTAAAAGGTTTCTTTGAGGAACGGACTTAGTTCAATCTCAATCAGTTTCCATCGATGTGATGGCTCGAGAGGTTTCTTTGTAATATGGAGTCCTTTCAAAGAATTTCACATCCATAGAATTGTAAAATTTCTTTTCAAGTAGAGGAGAGTAACACTTGTAACCTTTCTGTCTGTGCATATCCAAGGAAAATGCACTTATGAGCTTTAGGATCAAGTTTACTACGTGTTGAGCATGGATATAAACAAACACAGTACAACCAAAGATCTTTGGAGGCAATTGGGTAATAAGATGAGAGCAGGAGTGTGTGGTCGGCGGGGTTTGGAGAGGAGTTTTGAAACCTAACACTCTACTGGGAAGTCTGTTGATTAAATATGTTGCGATCAATATAGCTTCACCCCACATGTATTTAGGAACATGTGTAGTGAACATGATTGATCTGGCCATTTTCAAGCAGATGCCTGCTTTCTTCTTTCAAAGAACCCCATTCTATTGAGGTGTTTCCACACAACTACCGATATGAACAATTCCTCTGTTAGTCAAGAAGTTATGAAGTTAGACTCATAGTATTCCAGAGCATTATCGTCTTTAAGATCTTGATCTTAGTATCAAATTGGGTGGAGACCATGTGATAAAATTCTTGGAAGATAGGTCCAACTTGATTTGTCTTTCATTAAGAACGACCAAGTGTTTCGGTATGATCATCAATGAAGGTTACAAACCACCTTTTCTGTTATACTTTTCACTCTTGAGGTCCCCATACATCACCGTGAATTAGGGTGAAAGGGAAGAGGGCAAGTGAGGTAACTTAGCATACATGATTTGGTGAGTTTAGCAAATTGACAAATATCACATTGAAAATCATTAAGATTACATCCTTTAAACAATTCAGAATTAAAGACTTTAAATAACCAAAACTTGGATGTCCTAGTCTATAATGCCATAACATGATATTGTCAAGTTTTGAGTGCAGTCTTTGAGGCGATTCTGTCTTGATCTTGTCTTCAAAGCAGGTTGATCACAAACAATCCCGAAGCAGGGTTTAGCTTGCCCAATCACTTCTCGAGAAGAAAGATCCTGGAATGTGCACCGATTCTTATTAAAAACAACAGTCCAATTCGAGATCTTTAGTGAGTTTCTTGTGAGATATAAGGTTCTGATCTAACTTTGGAACAAACAGGACATTCAGTAGATATATCGATTAGTAAGTTTAACCTTCCCAACACCTTTTGCATAAGAAGCAGAACCATCAGCTAGTCTTATTTCGTGAATTTGGTTGCATGGCATATATTGGGTAATAAGGTTTTATTACAGTCATATGGGAAGACGCCTAATCAACAATCCAAGTCTCATTACTAAGAGGTGAGTAAAAAATATACTGTTTTAGCATGAGTGGCCATTTCGAGAGGGGAGCTACCTTCACGATCTTTGAGCAATAAAGGCTTTAAATGCAACAAACCGAGCATTCAACTTCTTGTCATTCTCCTCTTCACCGACAAGTTTGCCTTGACTTTCCCTGGTTGGTTTTGAGGTTTTAGAGGGTTATGTTTGCCATGTAGCTTCCAACAATTGTCCTTGGTGTGATTTGTGCGTTTGCGTGATCACGTAACGACTTTCCGGCTTTCTCGGTAGGCTTCTCGTAAGTCTCATTAACCTTCAACAGGCGTACCTTGATGAGGGTTGTCACAGAGGAAGTTCAAAGCGACATCACTTTCCTCTCGCTTTCCTCATGTTTGACGTCAACAAACATGGATTTGAGATTTGGAAGAGGTTTAGTAGCAAGAATTCTACCTCGACATCATCAAGAGTAGGATTCGATCCGATGAAGGAATTTGAATACTCTCTTTTCTCAATAATGTCTTTAAAGAGTGCGACATCTTTAACATCATTCCAGGGTGAGTTTCCAACATATCTAGGTGTTGCCATGCCTTAGATAGTTGATTAAAGTATTGAGTTCTGAGACATATCCCCTTGTCTGCAATTTTGAATCGAGCTTGAGTTCATAGACTTGAGATGTATTGTCCTTTTTGAGTAAAGGTCTCGGCATTGTCCTGCATTTCCTTAGTAGTGTCATACATCATGAAGTTCTCGCGATCTCTTTTGTCATAGACCTCGTGAGGATGGTCATGACTTGGTTATTTTCTCGTGTCCCATGCTTCAAACTTGGGGTCGGCAAAGCAGGGCGGTGTTTGGAAACAGCACAGATATCCCATCTTGCCCCTGGCCGGAGATATACATTTTCATAGACCTTGACCATAGCAAGTAATTGTTACCATCAAGTTTATGATTTGTAAAAGAAGAGTGTTGATTATTCCGTCTCACTTTGAGGCAAATTGTGAGTCTCATGAAGAAGATGAAACTTCGGATAATGTTGACATTTTTCCGAAAAAAGAACCGAGTTTTGCAAATGTTTTAGAACTCATGTAAGTCTCTCGATACCATGAAGAGAGTTTGAGAATGTGATAAACACAAGAGTAAACTTCAACTTATCTTTTATTCATTGATAATGAAGGAGTATAAATAGATACAATTTGAGAGAGACTAGCTAGCTAGTAGTGCCACTTGAGTATGTAGATGTGGGCGGCACAAAAGCAAAAAGTAAAAGTACAATCTATGTCTATGTCTATGACATAAAGTAAACTAGAGTTTGACATATTAATTGTTTATATGTATCACAATTAATATGTCTTTTACAAATAAATAAAGTGTACAAATAAAGTTATGCACGACATAGTTCTGTGAGCTTCACAGACTCTTTGAGTGATATATTTCCACAAAAGGCTTCTCCACTGGATGAACCTCTAAAATTATGTGTAGCAAACAATTTACACCACAAAAAAACTAGATCCTCTTGATTCCATTTCCGCATTAAGCGATGTGGATGACTTTGCTATGTCGATCATGAAACTTGGATGATATATTGGACCGATATTTTGCATCGAGATAATATGCATTCCGACAACATTTGATTCGATCCCCGCCAAACGAGGTGAATGGAAAGCTTCCTTTGGGGAAGAAATCATTGACTCACCGCTCGGAAACTTGACGAGACCATGCCAAGCAAAGTGAATGAGGAGTTAACTCAGAGCACAGATGCGGGGTTCGAAGAAAGCGAGCGTGCAGTTACAACAAATGATGCTTCATCCGAACCCTTGCTAGAAAGCCGTTCTAGTCAACCACTTGTGTTGGAATTTTTATCACAAGAGAGCAATGATTTTGATGTTCCTGGAACCATGGATGTTTCAATGGCTACTAATTCTTTTTATTTGCTGGTACAAGTCACGTTACAGTGGAAGAGATGCCTCCTTGCCACCTCTTCCTCATGCTCGGTGGAGAATCACCAAGCTTCAACATGCTTTGTCACAGGAGAGATTTTCATGCAAAGACAATGCCAATGATTTTCTATCTCTGTTTCAATCTAGGGATGGTCGGGATACTCAACTATTAAATGTTTGTTATGGTGCAATCGATTTAGGCGGTGAAAGGTCATCCCATGTTTCCGGACACGCTAAGGAAGAAGTGGCTCACACTTGTCAATCCTTAACACAAATGGCACGATGCACGATCATGGAGATTCAATCCTTAACAAATTTCCTACATCGATAGTTTCTTACATTTCACCTGGATTGCGTCGATATTCGCCATATCATATCCGAGCCCAGGAGGAAGATAAGGCTATATTAGCCTTTGTTCCACATGTGCTTGCTATAGGTGCTTGTGAGAATCCCTATGGAGAACATACCGGTCGAGAAATCAAATGGCCCTAAGAGCAAGTTCGCAGATTGATGAGCTTAGCAGAGGTCGAATGCACAACCTCAAAACAACCTTCAATGACCGAAAGGACCGGCCTCAAGATGCGAGTATTAACAATGGGAACGCCCATTCTTTGTGGGCGACTATGGAAGATGATCATCATAAGGAGAATGGCAAAGTACACATGAAGTTACCTCGTCTTCAAAATCCTTTAATTGATCTTTGTTGTTGCCATCGATAAAAGCAAGGTAAGTGCTATTGTGCTCATAGCTTTCTTTCAATAGTTGTCTTGCTTTTTAGATGATGGCTAACATGAAAATTTTGCATTGAGGAAAGTAATGGAGCATGCAAGATCGGAAGTGGAAAAGGTGGATGATAGAGATTCTATTCTTGAGCAGATTAGGACCAAGGTATTGTCATTTCATTTTATTACTTGCCACCAGGTATCCTTTTTATAGAAGTAGTTGTGCTAAGGACTTAACAACATATAATGCATATGTGGCGATCCTTCAACCTTAAACCTGCAGATTGTTTGAGGCCTAGTATTCGTGGTCCCTGCAACAAATCGAAAGTTGTTGCAATCTTGAGAAAGCAAAAACATTTCACAGTCTCTTTCTTTCTCATGTTGTGCTCATCTCGCATTCTTTACTACGTTGCATGGTATTATACTAACACGAATGGGCTGGGTGATCTTAATAGGCTTTCGTGGGTAGTGATGAGGATGATGATAACGATAGCTGGAGTGATTCATGAAAGCGTAGATCTTATCGGAGGTAATAAAATCCTTGAGTATATGCTGGACGATCAATCATTTTTGTATGTCTTTCTTGGATGTGATTTGTCGTCTTGCAATGCATGTGATAGTGGGAAAGAATATTTTCTGTAAATGATCCATTGTGGATCGTTCAATATATATTTACCAAAGATGTTACACTTGATAATTAGAAAACAGATATTTAGGCTAAATCTAAGGCTAAATACGAGTAACCGATTTACAGCTAATTAATGCTACATAATACAAAATATTCACCAATATATTTTATATTCTATCACACCCCCACAGTCGAAACGGGAGGGTCACCGACGTTGAGACTGGATCGGAAATCGTCAAAGAGAACCAACGGCAATCCTTTAGTAAAAATATCCGCTATCTGAGATCGAGACGGAACATGTAAAACTCGGACTTCACCGCGAGCGACTTTCTCGCGAACAAAATGAATGTCCATCTCTATATGCTTGGTGCGTTGATGTTGGACCGGATTGCCGGACAAATAAAGCTCGTGACCGACATTGTCACAATAAACTATAGTGGCCTTGCAAAGAGGACAATGAAGCTCAATAACAAATTACTTAATCCAAAGCAAGATTTCGATACAATGTTTGCCACACTCGATACTCGCTCAAAGATGGAGCGAGATAGAGTAAATCGGGCTTGGAGGATAGCCTAAAAACACACATGGAGTAGATCGGGCTTGGAGTTTGTTAATCGTAGTGGAGGGAAACAATGGATAGCACAAACACCCAAAGACACGAAGATGTGAGTAAGAAGGCTTTTTATGTACAAAAGTTTGAGAGGAGTCATTGTTCAAAAGCTTACTCGGAAGAATATTAAGAAGGTAAGTCACCATTTGAAGGCGTGGGGCCAAAGCGACGGGGGCATGGAAGCATGCAAAAGAAAGGTACGCATTGTGTTGTTGATAGTTCGAATTTTACGTTCGCTTTCCATTTTGTGAAGAAGTGTGGGGACACGACAAGCGAAAGGTAATGCCATTCAACTCACAAAATGCCAAAACTACGATTATCAAACTCGCCACCATTATCACATTGAACATTCTTAACGTTACGTTCAATTGGAAGTGCGAATATAGGCGTGGAGATGCATAAACACGGATAAAACTTGGGATTTTTGGCAATGGGAAAAGTACACAAATAATTCGAATAATCATCAAGAAACAACACATAATAACGATGTCCGGATGAACTTATAATGGGAGAAGTCCAGACATCGCTATGAACAATATCAAATGGTAACAATGTAGTAGATGTGGAAGCAACAAAAGGAATTTTAACTTGTTTTCCCAAAATACATGATTGACAACAACTATTCCGCGAAATAGACGGGCAATCAATGAATTTATTCTGACGAAGAGAATTAAAAATATTCGAGCCAGGATGGCCCAGACGATCGTGCCAAACCGTAGAAGAAATCAAAGCAGAGGGTTGTGAATTTTGAGGTGGACCAATGGACGTGATGGGATAAAGGTCACCCGTGCTGTCACATCTCAGAAGACGTGTTCCCGTCTGGATATCATGCACAGAAAAACCAAAAGGGTCAAACACGACATTCACATTGTTATCAGTTGTAAATTTTCTGACGGACACTAAATTTTTGATAAGTTGCGGGGCATGTAGGACACGATTTAAAGCTAAGGGCGGGTTTGACTTAGGCACAGATGCATGACCATAGCCACGAACCGGAATAGACTAGCCACTACCAACGATAATACCAGAATTATTGCTCAAATTAAAATAGGACGAGAGATTACCTGAGGAGGACGTCATGTGAGACGTAGCTCCGGTGTCCATATACCAATTTGGGTCCGGGGGTGAAAGCGTCATCGTATGCATCGCCGCTTCTATATCAGTGGGTGCCCACTGGTCATTTTCCACAAAAGCTTGCTGTTGTTGCTGAAAATTGGGCCTGGGGCCGAGAACACCTGGCTGAGATGAACCAGTCTGCCTAACCCATGGTGGAGACCAAGGCTGGGTTGGGTAGGGGCAAGGGGGACAGACCAAGGCTGTTGTTGCATCATCCACCATTGCTGTGGCGGCCATGGCTGTCCAGCCGGCGGCCTGTGCTGTCCAAAAACCTGCTGTTGACCCGACTGTTGCTGGTGACCACCCCCACGATTCCCGCCTCTTCCACCGCCAGTAGGACCAGTAGATGACTGGCCACGCCCGCCACCATTTCTAGAATTTTTGCCGCGATTCTTATTCCCATTGCCGCGGCTTTTTCCCTGCTGTTGACGGCCCTGAACTGGAGAGGCGGCGTTGGAAGTGCCAACATCGGTGGCTGAGAGGGCCGTAGAAGATGACTCGTGCTTGGCCCGTTCCAGAATCGTGGTCTCCTCCTAGGTCAATTTCGATCTAGCTGCTGTGAACGAAGGTAGTGTCTTTTTGTTCTGTAAAACTGTCACAAAATTGGAGTATGGCTCGGTGAGCCCTTGAAGCATCTTCAGAACCACGGCGTGATCATCAACAGGAGCCCCAACATTCTGTAATTGATCCGCCAAGCTTTTGAGGCGATTTCAATACGATTCGATTAGGAAATCGCAAGCATGGTATTGTTGAACTCCTTGTTCAAATACATAGCCCGGGAGTTCTTATTGTCGTGGAACAATTCAGCCACCCGTGTCCAGGCCTTCTCAGCCGAGTCATCCTCAATCAGGATGGAGGTGAGGATGTCCTGAGAGACAGTAGCATAAATCCATTGAAGAACGATCGCATCTAGTCGCTTCCATGTGTTTGGTTTTGATTTTGCCTTGTCGGCCGCCGCCTTTTCAGTAGGGTCGGTGGGTGGAATTATATGATCCAGGACGTCATGTACTCGTGCCTGTACCTTGAAAAGTGCAGACCAGGAGTGGTATTCGCTATCGTTTAAATCCAAGGTGATGGGGATGAGAGTTTTCACGTTGGTGATAGACAAGGCTGGATGGAATTTGGAGTCAGCCATGGCGGAAAATAATGGGGAAGAAGGCGCAGCCTGAATTTGGTGAGGGGGAGCGGCGCAAGAAGGAGAAGAGCGGAAGCAGTGGTTAGGAAAGAAACCTCTCTGATACCATGATAGTGGGAAAGAATATTTTACGTAAATGATCCATTGTGGATCGTTCAATATATATTTACCAAAGATGTTACACTTGATAATTACAAAACATATATTTAGGCTAAATCTAAGGCTAAATATGAGTAACCGATTTACAGCTAATTAATGCTACATAATACAAAATATTCACCAATATATTTTATATTCTATCAGCATGGTTATAAAAGCCATGGATGGATGGATGTGCAAGTCGGATCTTACATGGCTTATGTTTAATTCTTTTTGGATAGAGCTACAGTCCCCGAACAATACTCCCGAAAAACTACCGAATGCGGAGGTGTAATTGTTACGGTCAACAAATAGGGGAATGATACGTTCACAGACTTTCATCTACCGAAATTTTACAGAACTGATGATGTGGAAGACACATCATCCTGTGGGTCCCACATCTACATTTAAGCCATCAATTAAAAAGTAAAAAAAAAAACATTTATAGATCGGGTTAACTTGTTTCTTTTTTTTCTCTCTCGACGATGGCCGCCCCGCCCCCGCCCCGCCCCCCCTCCCCTCCTCAATCAACATAATCGACGGCGGCACCCTCTACAGTCTACACAGCAGTCTCCTCCCTCAAACCACTCTTTCCCTTAATCGACGGCAGCAGAAGACCACATCTTAGTCTTCGATTGTAAGTAAAACCCTAATATCCTAGATTGTTTTCAGTTTTCTCTTCTTCCCGTTCTGCTTTCTAATATATTTTCTAGAATATTTGGTTTCTGCTTTCGATTTTCTGTTTGGATGTCTTTTGCCTCTCTTTTTTATAAATGTTGGTGCTTTTGTTGATTTTGTAAAAGTTTTACATTTTATTTTGCTTTTCTCTGGTAACTATTAGGAAAATAAAGAAGTTGGAGAGAAAATCCCATACACATCAACAAATTTTTACCGTGTTTTATTTTATTTTAAATAATGCTGCTATTCTGTTGTTACACTAAAGGATAAAAATTTTATGTAATCAACAGGAAACATCTGTCTGTTTACTGTATGTTTTTTTACTTAACATATCATGATTAGGCGGTTAAACCCTAACCGGAAGGGTGTTCGAGTCCCGTAAAGGGCCGGCCCCTTTCGGTGTATGCGGAAATAACAGCAAGCCTCTTCCCCGAGTTGCTAGGGCCCTGATTAACCTCTCATCGCACTCCTGTGGTATCGGGGGCGAGGGGACCCTTCCAATTAGGGTTTAACCGTTTAACATATCATGATTAGGATATGTAATAAAGGTGGTACATTTAACGTGTTGATAAACAAAGCCAATGAATATCAATCAATCTTGTTAGATTCATGACTAAGAAATGATTGTTGATTGTTTCGGCTTGTTGTTGTTGTTGTTGTTGTTGTTATTGTGTCAATTGCAGGATCTCTTCTACTGCGTTGGATTTTTACATGCTGCCATTTTTTCTTCATTGATTACCGTTGCTGGTGGATTACTTGATTGGTTTTGTTGTTTTTGGACTGTAGGCGGTTTTTTTGTTCATGCTTGCTGCTTCGAGATTTGATCAATTGTGTAACTTCATGGTTGGTGCTTCTTGATTTAATCAATTGTACTAAAGTGGCACGAATTTGCTTTCGATTGTCTTCATTTAATTTGAAAAGGAATTTTGTTTTCCTTTGAATGTATTTGTTCTGTTAGTGAGTATCGTATGACTTATTCATGATAGTTATGCTATTGATGTACACAAAGCAACCTTTGATGTTGTGTTTCAGTGCCTTATGTAGAAATCTTTTAACTCTACTCAGTATCTGCAACTAGACTTGCAACGAATAGTATTTTCCAGTCGGAGTACTAAAGACAGTGAATCTGTGATATCAGGACGATGCAGCAGTTTGTGCTATTGTTGTTTACTGGCTACATTGAAGGGGCCATCTTCTGGAGAAAAAAAATACCGACTGTATGTTCATTTATTACGCTTCATTTTTAATGTATTTGGTGGTGTAATTTTTATTTTTGCATTTGCAGACAGATAGAGCATGTGATTATTTTGATAGATGATGATTCGAATGGATCAAGTTGTTGCTAAATTGTCGCCTGCGATAAAACCCAAAAAAATTGAATGGTTACTTGAAAGCTTGAAATAGAGGATGTATCAAAGCACTAAAGAAGGGAAAAAATGGTTATTCATAATAATATGTTATGCCTATTGTTATATTTGGAAAACACTTGATTGTAGTCCGAGTCCTTGTAATTTGACAATAGTCATGAATTTATTTTTACGGTTATCATCCTACTGCAATGAATTGTAATTGGGATGTTGCGTGTACTCAACATTGATGTTATCATTGCAATTTGCATCTTCTGGGTTTCCCTTACTATAGTATTGAATTTCTATGTTTCGCCATGACAGAAACTAAGCAACTTCCCTTGCACGAACAAAATTTAAGGCTGCATAATTACACTTGTGTTAGACAAACCAGCCTCATAAGTTATATCGTCTGCAAGTCCAAAGCACTGAATATAACGTTCAAAGTTTTATGACTTTGGCCGCATTAGTGGAGTGTACTCAATGTAATACAACCTTAAGATCATGTATAACTATGATATTGGCACATGAGTTTACTAGTTAATAAAGATTCTTAGTTGTAGTGTGAATAAAGTGCAGTGATTATAACATGAGGTGAAAGACTAAAATCCATGGTGCTATGTTGTCAATGAAGAAAGAATAATATAACTCATGTAACCTCTAACAAGTGGTTTTACACATATCAATAGCACTGACCAGTGGCATATTCACTTCACTCAAATGTTTACATTAAAACCATTGATAGACAGATATCATTGGCAATTCTGTCAAAATCGGTAGCAACATAATATCAGAAATGTTATAAATTAAAAATAAAGAAACAGAAAAAACTTAACACTTCTTTCAAAAAAAAATCCATAAAAAAGTGTTGTGGGTTGGATTTTATCTCCAACCTCTTTCTTTTCCTGATAATTATCAGACATATCAAAAGAGAATGTAAAGCATTATAACCGATGCTAAAAAAAATTGCAAGAAGAGAAAACAATCTAGGATATTAGGGTTTTACTTACAATCGAAGACTGAGATGTGGTCTTCTGCTGCCGCCGATTAAGGGGAAAGAGTGGTTTGAGGGAGAAGACTGCCGTGTAGAGGGTGCCGCCGTCGATTATGTTGATTGAGGCGGGGCGGCCATCGTCGAGAGAGGAATTTTCCCAAAAAAAAAAGTGTTAACCCGATCTGTAAATGTTTTTTTTTTTTTTTTTAATACTTTTAATTGATGGCTTAAATGAAGATGTGGGACCCACAGGATGATGTGTCTTCCACATCATCAGTTCTGTAAAATTTCGGTAGATGAAAGTCTGTGAACGTATGATGTGTCTTCCCCCAGCAATTATGGGTCCTCCATAATAATGCATTTTTTTATTAAAAAAATTAATAATATCAAACCATTTTATCGTTTAGCAAAATGGTAGAAAATCAGAAGCCCTTCCCCTTCCCCTTCCCCTTCGACCCTTCTCAACCCCTTCTTCCCTCTTCCTCACTCCGACCAACCTGCAACCCTTCCTCCTCCGGTAATCACCGTCGTATCGTACAGCCCTTCTTCCTCCCCCTATCAGTTCGCGGTTCAATTTCAGAGCTCAAATCCCGTCGTCATTTTTAGGGTTCCAGCACCACCCAACACGCCATTTTAGGGTCCCGGCGAAGAGAGCAACCGGAAGGCGTGGTGGGCTTTTAGAGACGTCTGGTGAAACACAACTTGAAGAACAAAGATTGTTTGAACAGAGTCTCGGAAGGTAACTAATTTATTTTTATTTTTATGTATTACTTAAGCTCAGTCCAGATAGGCTTTAGAGGATTGTTACTTATTCATCTCTCGTTTACATGTTCTGTCTAATTTCTCCTTGTTTTGTTGTGGTTTGTGAATAAGTATTTGACCTTTGGTTGGTTTAATTGATATATTCTAAGTCACAGGTGAATTAGATGAATTTTTTGATGTCTCAAATCCAATTTTGGCCGACTTTAGTTATTCCACTTTTATATGAGCACTTGTTTAATTGAACCTGTCAAAAAATTCTTCCGACTTCTTCGATGTGTTTGGGCCTAATAGAATGTGTTGGAATTTGTTTGGCAAAGTCTTCTTAGAGTAGGCATTGTTTCTATGATGGCACTTCTACTGCTTCCTAATGTAGAATGTATCTCAAACATGCTAATGTAGACTTCATTGTTTTGTTAGATCATTGGTTACCTTGTCAAATGGTGTGTCCATTATAATAGGGTGTTGTTCCATTTGTTTGTGACTTTGTGTACTTATGGTGTCTTATGTGGTCCTGCTATTGTGTGGGCATTGTACAATATTTTTTGCAGCTTAATGTTAACAAGGTTAGGAGGATGAGGTCCTTGTGAATGATGTATAGAATGTGCTCAAATGGACTTTTTTGTTTATCACCTTTTGTGAAATGCAAATCAAGAGATGAGTCAAATCTCTTTATTTTATGTTGTGCTTTTCTTCAATCTGTTTGTTTGTCACAACTTCATATTTTGCCCAATCTTATAGCATTTGAAACTACTTTTTAAACGTGTTTTGTTGCATGTTTTAGAACCCCTTTATTCGCTTTAACCCAAAGCTTTTCTATTTTACGATTCAGGGAAACAATCCATTTAATCTTTATGATCTTTTGACTAATAAATAGAATGTTCTAATATTTGCAGACTGCTGTATGTAAACTTTTACTTTTGAAAGATGATGAGCAGATTCGTTGTGAATGTTCTGAGCTATCGTTTTGATTGAATTAGGGTTTCAAGAGAAGGTAGAATGCCTCTTAGCCGGTATCAGATAAGGAGTGAGTATAGTTTGGCTGATCCAGAACTCTATAGAGCAGCTGAAAAGGATGATCCGGAAGCTCTACTTGAAGGTGTTGCAATGGCCGGTCTAGTTGGTGTCCTTCGACAGCTTGGCGACCTCGCTGAGTTAGCCGCCCCCCTGTTTATGCTTTTGTTCCTTAATTGATATTTGTGTTTTTTTAGAGTAAATTTGGCGACCTTTAAACTTCCTTTCAATTATATTTTTGTGTTTCAGCTCGGAATTACGTCTTCGTTTCTGAGATCTAGACAATTTTCATTCCCTAGGTGCTTTACGGAATCCAATTAAACTTCAGGGGATTTATATAAAATGGTCGTATAATGAGATTATATTTTTTTTTTCATTTCTTTTTTTGTTTCTCCTTTAGGATGTTTCCATAATTTTTGGACCCACACTTTTTTCCTATAAGATTTGATCATCCAGGAGTAATGCAGATCAGAAATAAGTCAAGCAAGTAATATGGCAATTCTTAGTGGCCGAGCTTGTGATTTCTGCTATCATGTGTACCCACTTTTACCTTGTTGTTATCTTTCATCCTCATTTTCTCCAGTCAACTTAATTTAGTTTGTGTACTTATCTCCTAGGATGAACATCTGAATTTTTCAAAGATGCCTATCCCCCTGTGAGTTTGTAGTCGTTAAAAGTCTCTTTACCTCTGATATTTTCCTTATAATGAACATAGTAAGCTGTCACTGTTTGTGTGTTGAGACTACCGGAAGTATAGAAAGGGATTTAAGAAGATGGGAGTGATTCATGGCTTAAGTTGCCTTTCCTATTGATTTCGTTTTGTGTACTCCGCTACTTTGTGGTGCCTGTATAAATATGAGTGCCTATGCTCACATGTCTGCCAAATATAATTAACTTCCACTGTAGCTGTTTAATTGTTCTTATCATCATTACTGAAGGTTTGCGGCCGAGTTATTTCATGATTTGCATGAAGAAGTGATGGTGACTGCTACAAGGGGTCATAACCTGATAATTCGTGTTCAGCAACTGGAAGCAGAAATTCCGGCTGTTGAGAAGGCATTCCTCTCTCAGACTAGCCATTCTTCATTTCTATACAATCCTGGTTAGAGCACTTTCATTGGCTTTTTTTGGTTGATTTTGCTTCTAAATATCTATGTACTTTTGATGTTCAAACAACATTTCAATTGGCAGTCTTCCTGGAATCATTGCTTTCTTTTTTTCTCACAGAAAAATCAAATGACACGTGTCTTTGAGAATGCTATTTTTAAATCCTATATGTCAATTTCTTTTCCTTAAATTCAGTTACCTGCTGAAACTAGCACCAACTAGACATGAATCTACTCACTGTCAATTTATCTTTTTAGGATATTACTGAGACTACCATATTCACTTGTAAACTTCAGGCATAAAATAACCATATGGAAAGCTCCTTGTATTGCAGGTATAGTTTGGCATCCTAAAATGCGAATGGAGAAAAGTCTGGTCATGAGTGGAGATTTACCTCGATTTATTATGGACTCGTATGAGGAAAGCAGGGGACCTCCTCGTTTGTTCCTTCTAGACAAGTACTTTTTTCTTCTTTTTTGGTGATAAACTTTTCTTCTTTAAATAGAAGACGAATACTTAGTAAATGGGACAAATAATCTCACCACAATTGGATCCCTTCTAAGGTTTGATGTGGCTGGTGCTGGAGCATGTTTGAAACGTTACACCGATCCATCATTTTTTAAATTGGAAACGTCATCATCTGGAGATATTCAAAGAGAAAGGAAAATCCGTAAAGCAAAGGTACCTTGTAATGAAATTACCTTTGTGTCCGTTTGGATTGAAGGAATTAGATAAAAAGGAAAATGAAATAGAGTGACAGAAAGGAAAGGAAAGGAGGAGGGATTGTGAAGTTTATTTTGAGTGTTTGGACAGAACTAAACAGGAGGTTGTCAATTAAATTTTACTAAAAATGAATTGGTTTCTTTCATTTCCCACATGTTTTGGAAGGAAACGAGACCACCCGATTTGTAAAGAACCATATCCCTCCTCCCTTGCTTTCCTTTCCTTTCTTTCAAACTAAGACATACCAAGTACCAAAATTGAATCTTTCCAAATCATATCATTTCTTTCCTCTTAAAATCTTTCAATCCAAATAGGGCCGAATTTGTGGTTTTCTTGTCCTCAACCATACTCGTTGACTTTTAGAATGCTTCTTTTTTAGTTTTGCTGTTGTACATCTTTACAAAACAACACAAGTTACAAAGCCAGGCTCAAGTATTATATTCTATTGTTCTTTATGCACTTATTGGGGTTCTTACTTTTGTTCCTGCGTGTTTCTCACCATAACATTTGTAATCTCTTTCACTTTTTATTCTTGTCAACCGTCTTGTTTTAGTAAGTTTGTTTAATTTCTTCTTACTCTAATAGAAGAAGGGATCAAAGTGGAGGAATGGAGAAACTCCAGAAGTCTTATCAATGTCACATGCCAAGTGAGAACCCTATTTTTTTTTATAAGTTTCTCTGTGTCGATGTGCTCTTTTGTGCTTCAACTGATGACTTGGAGTAGCAATTCTTATTTGGTACATTTGAACCATCACAGGCTTCATCAATTGTTTCTAGAGGAGCGTATCGAAAATGGAATCACCGATCCTGCACGCCGAGTGAGATTGAGAAAAAGGCTGAATGGATTTCCATTCGACACAAAATCTGGTAAAAGTTACATGGAGAGGTTTTTGAAGTCTGCTTCGGCAGATCATAATGAAGTCCATGATATTCCTGTAGATTCTTCACCTTTGCTATTACTGCCCAATGGTAGACACGAACCTGTATCTGAAATAGATAAGATCAAGACAATGACTCCTGAGAGAGAGTTAAAGGAGAGATTCACAAGTCCATCTCCAGTCAAGAAGGAGACATATCAAGTCGACTTGCCCACTGAGAAACTAAACGAGATTGCAAGTGGGACAGGATTATCAGACGGGTTGACATCAGATTCTGGTTTGCAAACATACAATGTCAGAGACTCTTGTTTCGAAGCTTATAAAGTTCCTTCTACTCCTCAAGATGGCAGCAGTGAAAAAGTTTATCCGGTGGATGGAGGCAGCAGTGAGAGTGTAGGCGACTGTAAATCTGATGACTTTGCTAGTGAGGTTGAGCAGTACATGGATGCACTTACAACCATAGAATCAGAAATTGACACAGATACCGAACTCAAATCCAAATGTAAATTGGGCTATTTCAACAGCAGGAGGCAGATGTCAGATTTCGATGTCAATGACGACAAGATTCAAGCTATATCTTCAGAATCTCACTCACTTGGAAATTCAACCTTATCTGATGATGGGAATAGTTCATTGAAGAAAGGAATATCTATCGTCTTGTCTTCTGATACTCAAAGTCCTTCTGCACCTTCAGATGGCGAAGTATCATCTATTGTTTATACTTGTAACCATCAACCTGAAGTCCATGATACAACTTCAGTTGCTCAGTTCTCTATTGCAGTGAAAAATACTGTTTCCCAGGCACCAGGGGGTGCTGTGTCTGATGATGCATCAACAGGGATATCCGAATATCCTCGCCTTAGTTCCAAGCTGGATAATCTAGGTTCTGATTCGGTTCCTTTAGATTTAACAGCTTTTCATAAATGTACAGATTCACTTGAGACTGGAAAGGCTCAAGTTGGTCCTGAAGCAGACAAAACATTGGCTAACATAAGTTTGAATACAACCACTACCGATACTGCTCAGCCACCGGCAAAAGATGATCCCCCTTCCAGGGTTTGCTGCTATAATCATTTTATGGATGGATTTGAGGTAGAGAATCATGAGACAGGTCGAAACCTTTGCTACTCATCTTGTTCCTGTGGTCCTTCCGACTCCAAGGACGAATCATTATTCAAGGAGATGTTGGATGATTATGGAAAGAAGATGGATAGTGATTATCAAATGTTAAATGAGAATGTAGCTTCTATTTCTTGCTTTCTTGCTGATCCTGTGGATGCTACTAATGGCAATGCACCTACACATACCAATCAAAATGAGATGAACGAGTTGGACGGTAAAGACCTGAATTTGAGCCCAAAAGCATCTCTTCAATCCAATATTTCTGATGTTGCCTTGAGGCCCATAGAGGATTCGTCACCTGAAATGTCTGGCAGAAATACCCCCGTAGTTGAGTTTGCTTCATTACAACCAAACTCATTTGTGGACATTGTAACTGACAAAAGCTATGGGCAGTCACTGAACTGTATGCTTGAAGCTAGAAGTGCTGAAGACCACCATGATCACAAGTCAGATGAAGGCCAATTAGGCCAGCACAGGGCAGTTATACCATTTACAGAAGAGCATCATCGTGATCCAGTAGCTGTTGGAGTTGATAATAATTGCCCTTCAACTGGAGAGATAACACTCGATGCAACTTCCAAGGCAAACATCGGGAGGGAATCAGTTGTGTATGTTGTTCAGAAAGTAGTTGCTAATTTACAATCAGAACAGCTGAAGCAAGGAACATCAGATAGTGAAAAGGAATATTTTGAGAGACCTTCTGACACAGTGGGTGCTGCTATAATGAAGATGGAACCTAGCTGTGATTTGGATCTGCTTGAATCAAACCGCACATCAAGCCCTTCATTAGTGGGTGAAAATTTTGCCCAAGTGCATTTCAGTGTTCCTGATTCTGGTACTGAAAGGGAAAGCGTTGAGATGACACTCGGTTCAACAGCCAAGACAGACATTTCCAGTGATTTTGTGTATAATGATTCAGAAATAGTTTCTGATGTACCATTCATACAGTTAAAGCAGGAGATTTCAGGTAGTGAAAAGGAACATATTGAGAGGCCTACGGACACGGAAATTGCTGCTTTCCAGCAGAGAGCAGACTGTAATTTTAATCATCTTGAAGTGGATTCTTTGTCAATTCCTTCATTGCTGGGAGACCATGTTCAGGTGCATTTGGCAGTTCCTTCTGTTGCCGCTGAAAGGGAAGGCATTGAAGATGCTGATGGGTCATTGGTTGATCTAAAAAACTCGGTAGAAGAGTCGCTTCCTGCTTTTGAAGATGAATATATTGGACCAGAAGCTGAAAAGGCTTCTCCACTGGATGAACCTCTAAAATTATGTGTAGCAAACAATTTACACCACAAAAAACTAGATCCTCCTGATTCCATTTCCGCATTAAGCGATGTGGATGACTTTGCTATGTCTGATCACGAAACTTCAGATGATATATTGGACCGATATTTTGCATCAGATAATATGCATTCCGACAACTTTTCAGTTCGATCCCCTGCCAAACGAGGTGAATGGAAAGCTTCCTTTGGGGAAGAAATTGTTGACTCACTGCCTCAGCAACTTGACGAGACCGTGCCAAGCAAAGTGAAGGAGGAGTTAACTCAGGCACAGATGCAGGGTTCAGAAGAAACTGAGCGTGTTACAACAGCTGATGCTTCATCTAAACCCTTGCTAGAAAGCCGTTCTAGTCAACCACTTGTGTTGGAATTTTTATCACAAGAGAGCAATGATTTTGATGTTCCTGGAACCATGGATGTTTCAATGGCTACTAATTCTTTTTCGCTGCCTGGTACAAGTCATGTTACAGTGGAAGAGATGCCTCCTTTGCCACCTCTTCCTCCTGCTCAGTGGAGAATCACCAAGCTTCAACATGCTTTGTCAGCTCAGGAGAGATTTTCTGTGCCGCACAATGCCAATGATTTTCAATCTCTGTTTCAATCTAGGGATGGTCAGGATACTCAACTATTAAATGCTGTTATGGTGCAATCAGATTTAGACAGTGAAAGGTCATCCTATGTTTCCGGACACGCTACAGAAGAAGTGGCTCACTCTTGTCAATCCTTAACACAAATGGAACCAGTGCCTGATCATGGAGATTCAAAGGTAAACATATGTGCTCTGTAACAAATTTCCTACATCGATAGTTTCTTACATTTCCCTGGATTGCGTACTAATATTCTGCCATATCATATCCGAGCCCAGGAGGAAGATGAGGCTATATTAGCCTTTGTTCCACATGTGCCTGCTATAGGTGCTTCAGAGAATCCCTATGGAGAACATACCGAATTCAGAAATCAAATGGCCCCAAGAGCAAGTTCCGCAGTTGATGAGCTTAGGCAGAGGTCAGAATGCGCAACCTCAAAACAACCTTCAATGACCGAAAAGGACCAGCCTCAGCATGCAGTATTAACAATGGAACGCCCATTGCTGTGGCCAGCTGTGGAAGATGATCATCATAAGGAGAAAGGCAATGTACACATGAAGTTACCTCGTCCTCGAAATCCTTTAATTGATGCTGTTGTTGCCCTCGATAAAAGCAAGGTAAGTACTATTGTGCTCATAGCTTTCTTTCAATAGCTGTTTTACTTTTTAGATGCTGGCTAACATGAAAATTTTGCAGTTGAGGAAAGTAACGGAGCATGCAAGATCGGAAGTGGAAAAGGTGGATGATAGAGATTCTATTCTTGAACAGATTAGGACCAAGGTATTGTCATTTCATTTTATTACTTGCCACCAGGTATCCTTTTTATAGAAGTATGTTGTGCTAAGGACTTAACAACTATAATGCATATGTGGCAGTCCTTCAACCTTAAACCTGCAGTTGTTTCGAGGCCTAGTATTCAGGGTCCTGCAACAAATCTGAAAGTTGCTGCAATCTTGGAGAAAGCAAAAACAATTCGTCAGGTCTCTTTCTTCTCATGTTGTGCTCATCTGCATTCTTTACTCGTTGCATGGGTATTATACTAACACGAATGCGCTGGGTGATCTTAATAGGCTTTCGTGGGTAGTGATGAGGATGATGATAACGATAGCTGGAGTGATTCATGAAAGCGTAGATCTTATCGGAGGTAATAAAATCCTCGAGTATATGCTGGACGATCAATCATTTTTGTATGTCTTTCTTGGATGTGCTTTGTCGTCTTGCAATGCATGGTTATAAAAGCCATGGATGGATGGATGTGCAAGTCGGATCTTACATGAATATGGTGGGTTCAAGATCGGCCTTCTGTTTAATTCTTTTTGGATAGAGCTACAGTCCCCGAACAATACTCCCGAAAAACTACCGAATGCTGAGGTGTAATTGTTACAGTCAGCAAATATGGGTCTTCCATAATAATGCATTTTTTTATTAAAAGAATTAATATATCAAACCATTTTATCCTTTAGCAAAATGGTAGAAAATCAGAAGCCCGTCCATCTACTCGCCTCCTCTTCCCCTTCGACCCTTCTCAACCCCTTCTTCCCTCTTCCTCACTCCGACCAACCTGCAACCCTTCCTCCTCCCGTAATCACAGCTATCGCCGTCGTATCGTACAGCCCTTCTTCCTCCCCCTATCAGATCGCGGTTCAATTTCAGAGCTCAAATCCCGTCGTCATTACATGTTCTGTCTAATTTCTCCTTGTTTTGTTGTGGTTTGTGAATAAGTATATGACCGTTGGTTGGTATAATTGATATATTCTAAGTCACAGGTGAATTAGATGAATTTTTTTAAGTCTCAAATCCAATTTTGGCCGACTTTAGTTATTCCACTTTTATATGAGCACTTGTTTAATTGAACCTGTCAAAAAATTCTTCCGACTTCTTCGATGTGTTTGGACCTAATAGAATGTGTTGGAATTTGTTTGGCAAAGTCTTCTTAGAGGAGGCATTGTTTTTGTGATGGCACTTCTACTGCTTCCTAATGTAGAATGTATCTCAAACATGCTAATGTAGACTTCATTGTTTTGTTAGTTCATTGGTTACCTTGTCAAATGGTGTCTCCATTATAATAGGGTGTTGTTCCATTTGTTTGTGACTTTGTGTACTTATGGTGTCTTATGTGGTCCTGCTCTTGTGTGGGCATTGTACAATATTTTGCAGCTTAATGTTAACAAGGTTAGGAGGATGAGGTCCTTGTGAATGATGTATAGAATGTGCTCAAATGGACTTTTTTGTTCATCACATTTTGTGAAATGCAAATCAAGAGATAGAGTCAAATCTCTTTATTTTATGTTGTGCTTTTCTTCAATCTGTTTGTTTGTCACAACTTCATATATTGCCCAATCTTATAGCATTTGAAACTACTTTTTAAACGTGTTTTGTTGCATATTTTAGAACCCCTTTATTCGCTTTAACCCAAAGCTTTTCTATTTTACGATTCAGGGAAACAATCCATTTAATCTTTATGATCTTTTGACTAATAAATAGAATGTTTTAATATTTGCAGACTGCTGTATGTAAACTTTTACTTTTGAAAGATGATGAGCATCATTGTGGGAACAAATACATTAGCATGATTTGTACAATAGAGGAACTTCACTGCAGAATTCAAGAAGTCAGAAAAGGTTCATTCATAAAAAAAAAAAAAAAAAAAAAAACAAACATCAATTTTGGGTGCCCGTTGTATTACTTCATGTTAAGTGATGTGGTTGACTGGATTCTCAAACCGCCGCATTGTGTATGTATTTAAGGCTTTACAATCATATGAATTGTTTTTCATACTTAGGTAAGATACTAATACCATAGGGGAAGGTGCTAGATTTTTAATTGTCATGGCATGAAGATGTTCTTCCCAGCTAAGCTATTTTTTAATCTTCAAGAGCTTTTTCAGCTTGTAAATAGAGCATTACAACAAACAAAATGATGCCTCAGTGGTATATTTTTATCAGAGAGATGATACTATATGAATTCTCTCTACCAATTTCTACATGAAGAGAAACCAAAAAGGCCAGAAGACAAAATAAGGAATACGCAACGATTTATGCATCAACAGTTTCCAATGGCAAAATTATACCAAAAGCTAACTTGTCGGATACCATTGCTATATCCAAAAAACAAAAGTTCTCTAATGTTCTTCTCTTGTTGTCTTTCACGGACTTCCCACCATATCATTTCAGGATCCAGCCCAGTATTGAAGTTGACTAAGTTGCTCCAAAAAAACCTGCTTGTGAGAGATTTCAAACTTGACTAACTTGACCTGACATACCAGGAAGTTGGCTTGTCAATTGTCATGTTGTTTAGTGAGCTTGGTTCACGTAAGCTTGCCAAAGTCTGAGAAATAAAAGAAAAAACAACGATGACAATATAATGGTCGTACTATCTCAACTAAAGAGTTTCATGAACTTCACAACAATCGTCAAGTACGGGGAGCTATTTATGTCATTTATCCATGTTATCAACTTCACAACAATCGCCACGTACGGTACGGGGAGCTATTTATGTCATTTATCCATGTTAACTTACTCGTAATAGCCAAAAATAAAGTACAACAACAACTACTACATCATTTGTTAGTAAAACTATTGAAATCAAGACTCCAAAAAATAAGTAGCAAACTATTCATCTATGCTTGGAAATGGATCATTGCCGCCAGTACTTCGGCTTCAAAACTCCAAGCGAACCACTTGAACTTTTCACTAAAACAACTAATTTCTACAAAAGTTTCTTGTTTAATGGAATATCGCTGAGGAAAATTTGTCCTTAGAATGGTCAACAATAAGCATACTCAAAAGACAAGGTACTTTTTTTCCTTAAACTGGTCAGCAATAAGAATACCAAAAAAACAAACAAACAAACAACATCAAATAGCCAGTTGGAAATATGAAAAAGGAAATAAATAAATAAACTTACATTCAAAGTTGAAAGACTATGTTGGGTCCCGACGACAATTTGACGATGAACTTCATTTTCCTAATTGCTAGATTGTCCCGTCTTCATATTGTTGTATCATTTAAATCACAATATTAGGAAAATGCAAACACTGATACATAAAACATATTCGATAAAATATACCTTATTTTTTCGACAAGCTGCCAATTTTCGCTTTTTGGCTATCACAATTTTCTCTCCAATGCTCACCCTCCTTTTGAAAGGCGTTCTCCCACGTCAACGAACCGGTTCCGGTTCAAGTATGATTGTTCTTTGTTTGGAAGGTACAAGACCGTCATTAACAAGAGTAGAAGAGTCATCATGACGAGATGTATCAACAACCACATTGCTTCCACGAACACCCAAAGACTCTTCTTATTCATGCTCCAAGTCGCGGAATATCGTCATCACCTTCTCATACTTCTCTTCACTCCCTTCCATCAGTTCAATAACATTTTTAAAGGCTCTAAGCATGCTCTCACAACGACACACTTCAATTCCCTTCCAAGACTTGTCATAACAAATCGGAACTTTAGAGTGCACCCTTTTCACATTTTTACACCATCTTCTAAACACACACTTGTCAGGCACCTTCTCGATCCCCATAAAATTCCAAACCAATAAGTAAGCCAATGCTGTTTTTTTTTTTTCCCCTTCTTTTCCCGAAAAGTAAAAAAGAAACTTTAAACTACAACCAAATCCTCTAAAAATCTAAATAATGAGTAATAAGCAACTACACTAATGCCTATGCTATCTGGACTGAGCTTAAGTAATACATAAAAATAAAAACAAATTACTTACCTTCCGAGACTCTGTTCAAACAATCTTTGTTCTTCAAATTGTGTTCCGCCAGACGTCTCTAAAAGCCCACCACGCCTTCCGGTTGCTCTCTTCGCCGGAACCCTAAAATGGCGTGTTGGGTGGTGCTGGAACCCTAAAAATGACGACGGGATTTGAGCTCTGAAATTGAACCGCGAACTCATAGGGGAGGAGAAGGGCTGTAGGATACGACGGCTATAGCGGTGATTACGGGAGGAGGAAGGGTTGCAGGTTGGTCGGAGTGAGGAAGAGGGAAGAAGGGGTTGAGAAGGGTCGAAGGGGAAGGGGAAGGGGAAGGGGAAGAGGAGGCGAGCAGATGGAAGGGCTTCTGATTTTCTCCCATTTTGCTAAATGGTTTGATATTATTAATTTTTTTAATAAAAAAAATGCATTATTATGAAGGACCCATATTTACTGACCGTAACAATTACACCTCAGCATTCGGTAGTTTTTTGAGAGTATTCATCGGTGACTGTAGTTTTATCCATTCTTTTTTCTGTACATGTGTAAAATGGTGTCTCTGGCTCAGTTTGTATGAATTACTTGAGCTCTATACATATAAGTATATGTGTACACGCCCTCACCACAGTGAAAAATATAGGAGATATTTCTAGTTGATAGTTGATACACAAAGCGCAGCGCTGTACAAGTATGTAGAGATTGGTGCGTATTAGCTTTAGTCAATTTTTATGTATCCTTTTGAATTGCGAGATTACGACTAACGTTTGCTGCTTATCAGAGTCATATGGAATGAGTATTGTCTTTGTTCAGTTCGTTTATACCAGTAGTTAGTACAGCGGGGACACGTTTTTTGTCTGGAAATTTTGAAGGGAAATTTTGTTACAGTTTTAGTGCTGTCTACCTTTTCTTTTCAGCGGTGGTGATATATGCAGTACCTTTTAACTTCACAACATTATTCATCACCATTGATTGTGGTGGGAAGTAATAGTGATTCTAAGCTCTCCATTTCACGCTTACCGGCAAGAAGAATATGACTTTACATCTTGGGGATGTCTCACAAAAGATCGCATACGTCTCCTTAGGTGTTTTAGTAATACTAGTAAAATGCGCGTGCTCCACACTGTTTTGACTAAAACAAACGGTTTTAAAATTTTTAAAAAAATTAACATTATAGTTTAACATTACATGTGTAGTTAGGTATGTATATAAAATAAAAACATGTTGAATGATGATAACTATTACAAAATGCTGTCATTTTTTTATTTGTTATTTATTTTACTTTTTCATTGAAACGAAATTAACTCATTTAAAGGACTTAAACTCACACATGCATACAGTGGTACTCAAAGTCACATGGACTCAGCTTAACTACCGAAATAAGTCTCATTGGTATTTGTTCTTTAATTGATGGAATCATTTTATTCTTTTTTAAATATGAATAAAATATAGTGAATTTTGGAAGAATGATGAAAAAATAACATAAATGAAGTAGAATGAGCGTTACTACATGTTTTATGATTAAAAAAGGACAAATTCATAATAAATGGACAAAAATACCATTTTACACATGAAACACGTAGCAACGCTAGATAAAGTGTAGTAACCGCCAAGAAAATAAATAAGAATAAATAAGTTAAAACAAGTAGAATAACCTATAAAATGTCAGAACATCCTAAAAAAATAATAATGAATACCAATAAACAAGTAATGAATAATTTAAAAAAGTAATAGTGAATAACAGTAAAATGTAGTAACGACCAAAAAACAAGTAGTAACAACCCATAAAAATGTAGTAACAGCCCGTAAAATAGATAAAATTACATCAAAAAATGTAGTAACTTCTGAAAATTAATAGTAACAACCCTAAACTAGTAACAACCCTAAACCCTAAAGTTTCTCAAAAAAAAAATACATCCTGAAGAAAAATATAGCCGCCATCACATCCGCCACCACCAAAAAAATAATCGTCCGGCCACCGTCAAGTCCGGCCATTAGAATTCTGTTCGTAGAAAATCCCACTGCTTCGAGAGTGTGTCGCATAAAAGCCCAGTAAACTTTATCATAGGCCTTTTCAAGGTCTATTTTAATCATCATATAACCCTTCTGGCCTATCTTTTGCATGAAGTTGTGGATAACTTCCTTGGTAATTATCATATTACCCGTGATACCTCTTCCAGGTATGAAGGCATTTTGTGAAAGACTGATTAGCTTATCAAGAACCAACCATGATCCGTTTGCTATAATTGATTAGATTAGTTGGAAGTCAACGTTTGAGAGGGCAATAGGGCGAAAATAGGAGGGTATTCGCTTTTTTCCGGTATTAGAGTGATCAAGGTCTAAAGTGCAAATCTTTCGGGAACCATCCATTGCTAAACACGTAATTTTTCGGTATGAGAGTGATCAAGGTCTCGTTCAAATCTTCCAGAACCATTAATTGATTTACAAACCTGGATGATCAAGACTGGGGCCAACATTTCTCGAGGAAAATGGTTGTTATACCATCCGGCCTGGGTTGTATGAGGTACTCATATTGAAAATGGCTTCTTCAATCTCCAAATCAAACCTCTCTGTTGATCAGCAATATATCCGATTTGGATAGTGAATTAAGCTTGACAACCTCTTTGTCATTAGGACTATTATTATCTTTAATACAAGTGGGCATAGAAATCTTTAATCATGCATTGATTTTTGTCTTGATCATAGGTCCAACAAATAGCCATCTGTGATCTTTGAGGCTCAACACATTATTTTTTCGTTGTTCTTTGGTGGCCGTACGATGATATAAATTGGTATTAAGTTCCCCCTCAACCATCCATTGATGTTGGGATCATCGATGCCGCTCCACTTCTTCTTGATCAAGGACAATATTGAGTTCAAGTGAAATTTTTGCATTGATATTTTTGATGAAATCCGAGGTATAGAGCTCTTGACTTCTCTCAATACCCTCCAATCTTGATAGACATTTCTTCTTTCGGTCAAAGATGTTTCCCAATACAGTTTTATTTCATTTCTTGATATTCTTTCTCGATGTTCTCAAACATTGAATGGATATCTCCATGGAAGCTCTATTTTTCTAGATTGCATTGTACAAGTCTTGCATGCATGATTTCATAATTGGTTGCTTGGTAACAAATTTGAAGACTATTCACACACACACTCTGTTACACACTTATATTGAGGTTAACGTGTGGTTATGGATCGAATGATTGCATCGTCTGGTTGTCCCTTACATCTTATATCTTCATGCATTTGTCCCTCATTCATTTTGTTTTATCGCTTGTTTTGCTCGAGGACGACCAAAAGCTAAGTGGGGAGTTGTGATGAGAGACAAATTGTCACTCATTATTATGACAATTAACCCCATTTCCGATACCACTATTTTGTCAATTCAAGTCATTAATTGCTTAGTTTCATTAATCGATTTATCTTATTGACTCCGAATGCTTCGATTAGTTTGATGTGTCATGATTAATATATCATACGGTGATATTATTATATATTGTAATATATAAATTATTGAAAAGGATGATGCAATTACATTTCCTGAAGTGAATGTGTTCAAACTATTAGTTTGATGTGTCAAATTATATAGGTCCGTTCCCAGAAGTGAACGTGATTAATATATATGTAAGATGTGTCGGTTGACACAAATCCATTCACAGAAGTGAATGAGACAAAATAAAATATTCGAGGTGTATCGAATTACCCAAGTCTATTTCCAGAAGTGAATAGGACCACTTATTGAAATATATAAGTTACACCAGATTTTATAGGTTCATTCCCAGAAGTGAATGTGGCCTCATATGTTTAAGATATATCAAACTACATGAACTGGTTCCCAGAAGTGAACGTGGCTAATTATAAATATTAAAGATACATTAAATTATATTGGCTAAATCCCAGAAGTAAATGAGAGTAAATATAATCTTTACAATGTATCAGGTTGTACATGTCCATCCCCAGAAGTGGATTTTACAGAACTCAAAATTTATGATGTGTCCGTTCCTAGAAGTGAACGTGGATAGTTAAAAATTCTAGATGTGTTGAGATACACAAGTACGCTCCCGAAGTGAACATGGCGAGAATCTAGATATTGTATATCGATATTTAAAGATGTATCGAATCACATCGATCAGTTCCATGTAGTGAACGTGACATATATGAGATCGTGATTTAAAATCGTCGTAATAAATATCACCGAAGTGAGTTGATGACGCTAAGGAAAATGATACATCAGTAGAACCCGGTATACTACGAGTTTGTTTTTATATTTTATTATATATTATATATACATACATATATATTTATTTATGTATTTACTTTTACATCATTTAGATTGAGTCCTGAAGACTGAGTCTAATATAAAAGATCATTTTGTCTTGCAGACAACTTTGATTAGAAGATTTGATCACATGAAGATGATCATTCATTTAAAGGTATATAGTGATGGACCAGAAGCTCATCAGAAGCACTTGTATACTCATAAAAGTGAATATGAAATTCACAGAAATAAAAACGGACTTGAAGTCCATATGAAATGAAATGATGTTCCAACGAATGACCTGAAGTCTAAAGATAAGAAAAATCAGTAAGAACATCGTGACACTTCTTTAATTCTCGTAAGAGAATTGTATTTATCGTTGCGATAATATGCTCCCGTAGTAGCAATATTGAAAGAAATGGTTTATATTCAACAAGATGGTTATCATAGAATCATTATGAAACATGATCTATTTGGTTTAAACCATTCCCTGAAGTGAATGTCACTAGATTCATGATATAAAAAGGATCAAAGAGTACTTTGATCAGTAGTATTAATAGTATAAATTAATTGTGCATTAGCTTTCATAATAGAATATAGATAGCATAAGGGTAATAATTTTACCTTTGTCATTTAATTTAGTTCATACATGTGTCTGCATTCATAAACAAAACCATGGTTTCTATATCCCTGACGGATATCACATACGTTTGTCTTCTTGGAGGGGAAGATTTGTCCACCAGAAGTGGAACAAAACGATATTAAATTCTAGAAGAATAATGAAAATTGATTTTCACGAAGTGGCATTGAAAGGCCACTGGTCGATGAAATATCCGGATGAGAATAATGAAGCTTCAAAATTATAGCAAAGACAATGTCATGACACAAATACTATATGTTACGGTCATCCTGAAGATGATCTAGATATTTTGTTTATCATTTTTCAAAGTCTCATACGCAGTAAGTTGTGCGGATATCCCCTGATGTGGATATTAAATTAAGACATCGGAAGAATTAATAGATGTAAATCTCTCGAAGGGAGAATATAGTTCTTCTTGATTGAGTCGATATCTCGTAATGTTTGTTGATACTCATATAAATGGATACACATTGACATATAGAATCCCACATAAGGATATCATATCGAAATGCTGAATCTCATAAAGGGTTATTGTATACTTACGTAGATATGACTTATAATGAAATGTTTTCCCGAGATTAGGGGGAGGAAAGTAAACTTGAAGTTTATAAATCTCGTGGGAAAACATGTTAACGCACATTTTATCACCGGACGCATTTAATTACTCTTGAAGAGTGAGCAGCTGCAAATGTTTTGGTTGGATCAAATGTCGCAGAAAAGTTTGTCCTAGAAGGATAATATTTGTCCCAGAAGGAAAAGTCCCAGTAGGACATGGGAAGGAAAGTCCCAGTTGGACATGAGATGATACTTATCAAATTAATGAAAATAACGCTATAAGCGTTAAAGACCAATTTAAAAAATTCCTCAAAAGAGGTTATGACTATATTATTTATGAGAACTCTAAAAGAGTTAGACAGTTAGAAAATGCTCGAGTCTATGAAGCTCTGGAAGAGCAGTGGCATACACCAGATGAGTAATGAAATCATAAACCCTTGACGAGGTCAAAGCTAAAAATGTGAACCAGTGTTGATAAATAATATATGTGGAACAAATAATATGCAGTTGTTATATATACATGATGATGTGATCCGTAGCCGAATCAGATCCGAAAATGCCGAGGACTTGACTGATGGCACCAATACAACGAGCACTGTGACCTTTGGCTAACCCGTAGCCAAAAACCTTGGTATAATGGACACCCACAAGGTTCGCTCACAACCTCGATAAGTCCCGTGTAGAATCCACCAAACAACGGTGTGGGAATCCACCAAACACCAACGTGAGAAAACTCACCAAAGCTTTAAAGCTTCAAATATAATATATTTATCAAAATTTGTCTGATTACAAAGAGTACTACTAAAGCCTTTTTACAGGCTACAATGAAAGAAATAAAACATCTCCTAAGCGATGTGGGACAAAAATAAATAATAGAAATATAAAAATAAAAAAACCTAATAAATAATAACAAAAGTCTACTAAACTCTGCCACGGAAACAATGTGGGATAGATGAAAAAATAAATAGACTCCAAGCCAAAACGTCTCAGCTTTGATCACATCATTCCCTCCCGGTTGGAAAGGATTCGACCTCGAATCAAAAGGATGTCGTATAAAGCAACAAAAAGCACAAAATAGGCGAACCAACTACGAACACCAATGATATGCCCGGATCAAATACAAGGCGGACATACCACTTCAAATCAATAGGTCTTCGAGTTGTTGATGCATACATCGCCAATGAAACCAATGAGTAGTAATGTTGTGAGTGCGCATTGCAAATAATGTTCTCTAGATCAGCAACATAATCATATGGATGAGAATCCGGATAAACCGCAAAAGGATCAATGAAGGTGTGCTTCGGTTTTCCATCAATGTCAACTGGGACAAGAACATCCATAGGCAATATATTGGCTAGATTGGCTATATCAGTTAGCCCAGTTTTCTCCTCAACTAGATAATCATCATGTACCTGCAAAGAAGATATGATAGAGCTCGAACAAGGGACTAATGAGAGAGAATCAGCTTCTTCTATCTCCTCCGCCACGTTCTCAGCCACAAATGCAGGTGTACGTGTATCATCAATCTCCGCTCCTCTCGGCTCATTCTCAATATTCATCTCCACCGCACTCTTATCTTCATCGTGTTTCGCTTCAACCGAGTCTTCTTCTCTTGTTGATTAACGTTTCAAACGAGCTTCCTCGTCTATTCTACGTAGTTCTCGCAATAAATCAGGGCAATCATAATAGTGATGATCACTCCCGTGACGATGACCGCAATAAACAACAAACAACACTGGAGAAGTTGGTTTCTCAACAACACCTGTAGCACCACAGTTACCTCTACCACCTCCTCTTTCCTTTAAGCCAATGACTGAATACAAGCATCACTAGAATTATCCTCACCCTCAGGAAACTCTGTCGAAATTTTTTTTTTCACTTAAATTCCACTAGCGGCCTGTTCTTCGGATGCTTTACAACTTGACGTAAAACCACGATAGCCTCCAGAAATTAACAATAATAGCAACAAGACACTTTTTTTTTTGTAAATAAATACTGCAAGCTATAGTAGCCAAAAGATTGACGGTTACCAAGGCGGGGCCGTTGGATGGAATTCACAAGGAAAATTTGAATGCCAAGAGAATTCTTAGCAATAAGGATGATCGACAAGCAGGTCGTTTTTTTTTCTTTTTTTTGGAACAATAAGAACACGAAGGAATTACAATGAAGAACAATGCTGGGATTTTTTTTTTGAATGAAAAGATAATAAGAACGAGATCAAGATTGAGAAAAACTCGTAATCGATTTTTTTTTTTTGGAATAAGGATGCAAGATGCAACAGCAAAAGGACAATTAGTTGGGATTTTTTTTTGATATATTAAAGATGCATGAAACGAGATGAATAACTGGGGAAAATGTTATTGAAAGAAAGAAGGATTTTTTTTTTTTGGATATTGAAAGGAAAAAGAAATGCAGAAAATAAAAAGGGATATTTGGATAAGGAAAAAGAAATGCAGAAAATAGAAAAGGATATTTGGATACCGTCAGTGTCTGTCTCTGATACCAACTGGTGTGATCAGATCCGAAATTGCCGAAAGACCGACTGAAGGCACCAATAAAACGAGCACCGCGACCCTTAGCTAACTCGTAACTAAGAACCTTGGTATGACCTCAACCCTTAGATAACCCGTATCTAATAACCTTGGTATACGAACGCCACAAGTTTCGCTCACAACCTCGATAAGTCCCGTTTGGAATCCACCAAACAACGGTGTTGGAATCCACCAAACCCCAACGTGAGAAAACTCACCAAAGCTTTATAAGCTTCAAATAAAATATATTTATCAAAATTTGTCTGATTACAAAGAGTACTACTAAAGCCTTTTTATAGGCTACAATGAAAGAAATAAAACATCTCCTGATGTGGGACAAAAATAAATAATAGAAACATAAAAATAAAAAAACCTAATAAATAATAACAAAAGTCTACTAAACTCTTCCACGGAAACAATGTGGGATAGATGATAAAATAAATAGACTCCAAGCCAAAACGTCTCATCTTTGATCACATCACATGAGGTGGGATAAAATGAACCTGAAGTTCATTCCCTCGTGTTATCTTCTTACAACACCGAAGAAAATGTAACGATTCATGAAGAATCAGAAATTGCATATTGTTATATTGTTAGTAATGTTCAACACTTGGAGCGTGAGAAACATATTAGTTCCAACATATATAAATCTCATAGTGTTGAGATAATGAATTAATGTTATCATCATTTGAATAATGAGATATGATAATGAATACAAACACTTGGTTTATGAACGAGGTTCATAAAAGAGGCAAACATGTTTAGAAATGTTGAAACCGCCTGAAGCGAATATAGTGAGGCAAGCATGTTTCGAAATGTCATAATCGCCTTAAGCGAATATAGTGCCTGAAGCATATAAGACGCTAGAAGCCTGCCTGAAGCACATAAGATGCTAGAATCGTGCCTGAAGCATATAAGACGATGGAAGAATCAAATGCCTGAAGCATACAAAGTGTATGAAATACACAATATATGTTGAATAAGGTACCCCATAAGGGAATAGATAGTTTTGATCTGAGAAAGTTTGGATCTGTAAGCTCCGGTAGAGTTACAAAGATGATAAAATATGAGTGTTTGACTTATACTATTAAGATCCAATACTTGCACATGCAAGATGTCATTTGGCCCTGAAGACCAATGATTGTACTCTTTTTCCCTTTAACAGGTTTTTCCTACTGGATTTTCTTAGTTAAAGGTTTTTAACGAGGCAATCAGTGCACGAGAGCACATATGTCATGAATCTTTTTCTCTTGGCTGGATTTTTTCCCACTGGGTTTTTCCAAGCAAGGTTTTTGGTACATGCCATATACGTTATGAAAATCAGATCAAATGGAAAGCAAGTCGAAGACTTGCCGGTTACACAAATGATCGATGTTCATCGAACCCCGACAAAGCAAGACCTCAAATTGGTTGTTCATCCACCAATGATGTTACATCGATGTCATAGCGCTGGACTTAGCAAGCTTTGGTCTCTACATCCTCGTATAATGGCAAAATGATAGCTATTATGAAGCTATCCAAGAATGTGTTATGTTCAGATCATTGGCACATTAGATCGAAGAGACTTGCGCTTTATTCATCGAGAAAGAAAAGCTGACTTAATTATATGAAGACAATTATGTGTGTTTTGCTCAGTTAAATGGTGGCTACGTAAAAGGCGATTAGATAAAACATATTCCAGCAAAATTCTTTGCCACAGACGATTTTTGGAAGAAAGACCATATTAATGTTCAGCAAATTAGATCAAGTAACAATCCAGAAGATTTGTCCACTAAAGTAATGACCACCGATGTGTTCGAGAGTTTGATCTAGAAGATCCGGACGCGCCAACTGAAAGATCTGAAGATATGTTAAAATCAGGGGAGTATAACACAAATGAAGGCTGTACTATTTTTCCTTCATTATGATTTTTTCCCATAGGGTTTTTCCATAATGAAGGTTTTAACGAGGTAGGTTCTTTGTGGATGGACATCCAAGGGAGAGTGTTATAAATATACCCGTAATATGTGGATGTCCATTAGATATAATATCTATCTCCTTCGTGTAAAGTACTAGCCCGCAGCTAGTTTACTTAATAGATAAGTCGATCTCGATGTCAGCACGACAAAGTGGATAAACATCAACGTAAATATATGATGTAATTGACGGATGTTGTTGCACCATAAAACCATGTGGAATATGCATCAGATAACCTATGTACTTTTGAGTTTACTAATGATGGTTTTGTGATTAAGGATCAAGGCCAGAAGATAGTGGCACAAGGGCATAAGAGAGGGAAGTTATATGCTGTGGATGATGATTTAGAGACAGCATTAAGTGCAGTAAAGTGTGGTAAAGCATCAGCATCCATTTGGCACCAGAGGCTAGGCCATCCTCAAACCAAGTCTATTTCTGTTTTGAATAAAAAGACTCTTATAGATGTTAATAATTGGATTTTGAAACCAAGCGTTTGTGTTAGCTGTCAATTGGGCAAAAGCTGTAAGCTCCCCTTTGACAAAAATAAAAAAAAAAATCTATATTTCCTTTACAAAAAGTACATTGTGATTTATGGGGCCCTGCCCCTGTTCCTTCAAACCAAGGATACCAGTATTATGCTTTGTTTATTGATGAATTTTCTCGGTTTACTTGGATATAGCCTCTCAAAAGAAAATCTGATTTTTATGATTGTTTCTTAAGGTTTCAAAGTCTCACAGAAAATCAAATCAATCACAAAATCAAAACTTTCCAATGTGATGGTGGTGGTGAGTTTAAGTTAACAGAATTCTTAAATCATTTGTCAAAGTGTGGTATTGCACTTCAAATTTCATGCCCTCACACTCCTGAACAAAATGGAGTGGCTGAAAGGAAACACAGGCATATAGTGGAGACATGACTTACCCTTATGTTTCATGCTCATGTCCTCAACATCTATGGGTAGAGGCTTTTTTGACTGCAGAAGATACTTGATAAACAAAGCTACCCTCATCGAGATTACAAAATGACACTCCTTATTTTAAACTCTTCCAAAGAGATCCAGATTATAATGGTTTAAGAATTTTGGATGTCAATGCTTTCCTACATTGAGACATCATGGACAGTCCAAATTTGCTAAAAGAAGTGTGCCTTGTGTCTTCTTGGGATATAGCCCCACTCATAAAGGTTACAGATGTCTTGATCCACATTCAAAAAGGGTTTATATATCCAGACATGTTGTTTTTGATGAAACAGTGTTTCCTTTCAATTCTGAGACTATGCAGGTACCTAATGCACCAAAACTTGTTCAGTATCCTACTGCTGATGAATGGGGGACTGTACAGCAGCAAAATACAAGTACAGATCAAGCTGAAGCAGATCAGAATACACGCACTCAAATCTGTTGTTCAGATGATCCTACCACCACTGCTGAACCAGCTCTTGAACCTCCATTACAAACAGGTGAAGGCTCTCATTCACTCACTCAACCTACATCATCAGATACTGAGGACTCTTCCATATCTCCACCGGAAGAACAAGCACCAGAAGAAGAATCTGTTACAGCAAGTATGACATTCAGGCCTGTTAGAGATATGAGGCCTCCTACCTATCTTCAGGACTATGCATTGAATACTCACCATCCACCTATTATTCCTGAGCCCAAAACATTGAAGACTGCTTTAAAATATCCAGAATGGACTCAGGCTATGAAGGAAGAAGTGGAAGCTTTAGCTGCAAATCACACCTGGATTCTAGTGCCTCGACCTGCTAATGCAAATGTCATTGGCTCAAAATGGGTGTATAGAGTTAAAACACGGGAAGATGGAACCCTAGAAAGGTATAAGGCCAGATTAGTAGCTCAAGGCTACTCTCAACGGCCTGGAGTGGATTATGAGGAAACATTCAGCCCTGTTATCAAGCCAACTTCAATCAGACTGGTGTTATCCTTGGCTATTTCACATGGCTGGATTCTCAAACAGCTAGATGTCAAGAATGCCTTCTTGCATGGCCATCTAAAGGAGGTGGTTTACATGGAGCAACCACCAGGTTTTAGGGATGCAACTCACCCTCATTCTGTGTGTCTGTTACAGAGATCTCTATATGGCCTTAAGCAGGCCCCTAGGGCTTGGTTCGATAGGCTCTCTCAGTGCTTACTCCAACTCAACTTTTATTGCAGTAAATCTGACTCCTCTATGTTTGTCTACAAAGAAAGTTCTATCACTATTGTCTTTCTAATCTATGTAGATGACATAATTGTTACTGGGAATAACTCACATCTCATTCAGACCTTAATCTCCAAACTTGGACAAGAATTTGCCCTCAAAGACTTGGGGTCACTCAGCTATTTCCTAGGGATTGAAGTTAAGCCCACTGCCCAAGGGCTCTTTTTGACACAACAGAAATACACACAAGCTCTCTTGACCAGGACACAGATGCTTGAATGCTCTGCCATTGCCACTCCTTTGGCTATGAAAACACAGTCCAAACCTACAGATTCTGATTCCTTTGATGCCTTTACCTACAGAAGCATTGTTGGGGCATTACAATACCTTACTTTCACAAGGCCAGATATAACACATGCTGTCAATAAAGTTTGTCAACACTTTGCCCATCCTACTGTTGGTGATTTTAAGGAAGTCAAAAGAATCCTCAGGTTTGTCAAAGGTACTGCAGCTCATGGCCTACATTATTTGGCAAAGAGTCCATCTACCCTCTATGCTTTTAGTGATGTGGATTGGGCAGGCTGTCCTACCACTAGACGCAGCACCAGTGGATTTTGTGTGTTTCTTGGGGCCAATTGCATTTCCTGGAGTTCTAAAAAGCAAGCAACAGTTTCCAGGTCCAGCTCTGAGGCTGAATATAGGTCTATGGCCTCCACTACCGCTGAGATTGTTTGGGTTACACATTTACTTCGAGATCTTGGAATCTCTTTGGTTAGTCCACCACAGTTACTCTGTGATAATCTAAGTGCTCTCAGTTTGACTATTAACCCTATGTTTCATTCACGCACCAAGCATTTCGAGTTGGATTATCACTTTGTTCGTGAGAAGGTTGATGTACATCAGTTAGTCACTAAGTATGTCCCTTCTACTCGACAATTAGCAGATATATTTACTAAGCCCCTACCTAGGGCTCAATTCGAGTACATTTCGGCAATCATGAGTGCAATGTCTTCCCACTTTGATTGAGGGGATGATAAGATAACTACTACTCGAATGTAAGATAAACAAGCATTACAAGAATTATCAGATAAAGAAGAAGTAAAGATACCTGTTGCTGCAAGACTCCATGCGGCTGTGCACCAATCCTCATCTGCGAAGGATTTATCTTATTAGCAAGATTTATTTGTAATTTTATTTATGAATTTTTAGGATAAATAAGGGTTTATCCCTAGATGGAAAACCTCTTCCTTGATTTGTATAAATTGGGCATTAGACCCCTGAATCAAAGTACACAGAGATTATTTTTCCTTCACCTCGGTTTATTTATTTCTTTAAATGCAAAGTAATGAAAAGTGGATGGGTAAATGAATAAAAAAAAGTAATAAATGCTTCCTTAGTTATCTACGATTCGCAAAATGAAGAGGGAAAAAAATATGAATTTTGGTGAAAAAATATATCTCAATAAATATAATAATTTGGTTAAATATTATTATAATACATCTATCTTTGATCTTTAATCTTTAATATATTTAATAAAAGTGTCAAAAGATAACTTTAACAAAAGAAAAAACAAATTCTATATGTTGGGTGTTGTAGTAAGGAAATTTTTTTTTTTTTGAGGAAAAAGGAAAATGTTTGATCAACAAAGTGTCGTCACAAATGCATTTTACACCAATGATTATTATAAGTAATAAGAAACAATAGGTCTAACGTCATTATCAATGATGTAAAAAATATTTTGACTTTGTTGTGGAAAACAAAATCAATATGTTAGGGTGCTATACTAAGGAAAATGTTTGTTCAGTAACAAAAGGTCACAAATACACACCTACACCATTGATTATTATAAGTCAAAAAATCACTAGGTCTCACGCCATTATCAATAATATAAAAATATTTTGACATTGTCAGTTTGTTGTGGAACTATCACTGTCATTTTTCTGTTGTTTCACGCAAAATTTAAACAGAGGTACATGACTCTTTATACTATATACATGTTTATCTACTGCCTCATTATCTTACTAAATCAAGAGATTTATACTAATTGAATCTAAGGTGAAGTTGTCCAAAATGTTGTACAAAAGGAAGTTAAAAAAACACAATATCCAAAATGAGCAAAGAAAAAACGGCGCAACAAAATAAAAACTGTTATGGGAGCCAAGAGGAAACGGAAAGGTGATGAAATAAATGTTGTTTCAATTTGTTTAAACGGTAAAGAAATAAAAATATGCTAATATGACAAAGCAGCAACATCGCCATAGGATCCAAAAAGTAAGAAAAGAATCGAGGAAAAAAAGAAGATCGATTTGAGGTCATTTACACCCTAAAGTTTATATCATATATAGTTTTGATTACTTCTTTAGTGAAATCGCATTTTTGAACACATATGTAAATGAAAAAATGAATCCATTGACAATGATCATAATCTGAAAAATATAAAATCAAAGCTTCTTGAAGCGAACGAGTTAGAACATGATAACACTCAGAATGTTATGGAGTCAACAGAAAAACAAAAAGATTCAGCATCAAACACGAATGATGTCAATGGTACATTACAAACATCATTCAATATATAACTCAGGTCTTCTTCATTCTCAACTTCGAATAAATCTTGGAATAAAATCCAAATAAGTATATGCTGAAATGACTAAGCAACAAACATAGCATAACATTCAAAATTTTAAGCGTTGAACATTCCATGTGAATCTAATAAATTAATAGTTCCAAAAACAAAAATTGAAGTGTCAGAAACTGTAAAAGGTACTTGTAGTTTGTGATCTGGACTTTTTGTAAAATTGATATATAACATAATACCTTAATGTTTTAGTCCTATATTGTTGTTTGCAAGCTACTACACAATAGACCTTGGATCCTCTGCTGTCTTACCATTGTTGTCTTACCATTGCTGTAATGGCTGTTGTGCCTTGTAAAAAATAGCAAATTCCTGTTTGTTTTTTTTCTTCTAATTTTCAGATTAAACAATACCCTTACATCCCTCCCCCTTACCATAGCATGTGCTGTGATGTAATACTACTACAGAGGATCTCATCTCCTACACAATAACATGGTATCTTGTATTTAATAAATGAATGATGGTTAGAGTGGTTATTCTAAAATGCAATTTAAATTACATAAGTAGGTAGAATGTTAAATTTGATAGATAAATTCACTATTGACTAACGACTAAAATCTCAGGACCAAGGAAAATAAGTGATAAAAAGTCATTTCTCAGAGCTTAAATGACTATAATGAATTGTGACGGTAAAGGACTTATACAAGTACATTTATAAAGGTGATGATCGTGTTGTAGTTTATATTTCCTATGAAGAAGAGATCTCAAAAGATCTCAAAACGTAAGATGGGTACCTGCTCAGGAAGCAATGTGGAGAATATTTGAGTTTTATTTTAATGACATGAAACATGCAGTCATTTCTCTCCAACTTCATCTCCACGGGAAAAATTGTGTTTCATATTGAAAGAATCAAAATCCTGAAAATCTTGTCTGAACTGACTTTGCTTCAAAAACAATCTACATAATTTTTTACCCTTAACAAAACACAGAAAAAGGCCAAAAAACATTTGTATAGGGAAATTCCAGAATTTTTGTGTGAATGAGCTCACAAAAGTATTGGAAAGAGAAAACATAAAGTTGTTATTGGCCACATAAATGGTGCAAATCCAACTGAAGGAGAAATGTATTATCATTGCTACTCAATCATGTTAGAGGAGCAACATCATTTGAAGATTTACTAAAAATAAACAACCATAAATGCAATAGTTATAAAGAAGCTGTGGAAAAAAGAGGTTTACTAGAATCCGATAAGACAATCTTAGAATGTTTGAGTGAAGACATCGCCTTTCAAATGCCTCATTCATTATGAATATTGTTTGAAACTCTTTTAGTTTATTGTGAGCCGACAAATATCTGTCAACTTTGGGATATATATTGGGAACCAATGTTAGAAAATTTTATACGAGTCTCTACAAAGTTAACAACTTTGATGATGAATAAAACTTTACGGTCCATGAGCTACTTTCTAGAAAGTAAGGGTAAAGACTTTAACTACTATTACCCCAAGTCTACAAGAAGATAACATCATTACAATGAATCTACAAAAAGAGATCTGTGATGAATTATATATAGATATTCATCAAGAAGATTTTGAAGCGGAGTTAAAACTTAATTATGAAAAACAAAGTTGTAAACAGGGGAAAAAGTAAGGTGTTTTTCAGTGATGGTCCTGGTGGGCACAAGAAAAACATATTTATATAGAGAGCATTGCTAGCAAATTTAAGAAAAAGACATAAGATAGCTATAGCAAGAGCTATATTAGGAGTTACAGCAGGAATTATGTCTGGTGGGCAAACAACTCACGCTTTGAAAGTCCGATTAATTCAAATGATACAAGCATGTGTTATCACAGCAAAGTGGAATGTAGAATGTAGAATGTAGAATTACTGAAGATTGCTTGACAAAAGCTTAAAGGACATCATGAAACGTTATGCCGTATTTGGAGGAAATGTGGTTGTATTTGGAGGAGATTTTAGGTAAGTACTTCATGTTGTACCAAGAGGCACAATACTAGATATAATAGAGGCAAGCTTGGTGAAGTCATACTTGTGACTGATAATGGAAAAAATATCACTAACTAAAAATATGATAGCAAGAAGCGATATACAATTCATCGAAGTTTTATTATGGGTGGGCTGTTGAGAAGAACCAATAATAAACTCTTAAGGGAAGTTACAATTACCTAAAGAAATGGTCGTTGAATATTATGAAAATAATGATGAGCATTCAGAAATCGTTTGATCAATTGCATATTATCTTCCTTAAAAGAGAAGACATATTTAGCATAGGGAAGAGCATTGTTTCACCGAGGAACTATATCGATATCATATTTATCATAGTATAATTAATGTATGAACATGTACTTGATGAATATGTAATACTAAACTGTATTGTTAATTTTTCAATTTTGCTAACTCCATTTAAATGAAACACGTGCAACACACGTGCATTTTGCTAGTTTATGAAACTAGCGATTTCCTTATCCCAAGGCGTTTGAGTTATAGAGTAGATAAAGTTAGGTAGTTAAGCCAAAAGTTTATTATTATATGAAAGATGATTAAGGAACAGAATTTAAGCACACAATATGTACATAAAACACACTAGAACCCTAGGATCTGTTCCTAGAAGAAAGGAAAAGAAAAATTGAAAAAGCACAGCCAAAGGATCATTGTTTCGGTACCTTTTTGGGTACAAATTTCGGGAACTAAATCATTTGCCTTATATTATATATATATATATGCCGTTTTGGTGACTTGATCTCTAAAAGCGAGAAATATCAGTGGAACTAATCTAGAAAAGCGAGACCTAAGGCGATAGTCGTTCGATTAAGTATATTCAGTTCTGTGAAAGTTAGTTTGATGAAGTGCAACGGAGTTTCTTCTGAAGTCAGTAGTCAGTTTCTGGTTTGTTGAGTTATGCTGAGTATAGCCGAGTTCTACATCTGGGCAGTTGATTGAAAGTCTGGGAAGTCCGTTTTGAATCGAGTTTTTCGCTCAGTGGATAATGGTGAGCCTGGGTCCACATCTGGGGTATTAATACTCCTAAATTGTCTCTTACATTATTTAACAAAGGTGAAACTATGCCGAGTTGCATCTTTGGTAGGGAGGCATCTCCAAATCGACTCGGCTAATATTGCAATCGAAGTAGTTTTGTTAATTAAAGCTTTCAAGGACCCTATTCGGATCGGAGATGAAGATACAGGGTTTTGGAAAACGGTGGTATATGAATCATGGTAGTAAACTGCTCCCCTCGATCCGAAAAAAATACACTAGTATATGTAGTATGCATATAGTTTGCCCCGAGATCCTGCATCCGCCACATGAGGAAGAAGGCCCAAAGCAACCATTACGTGAAAGATCCAGCTCAACATGACAAGGTAGATGATGGGGGTAGAATTCGATCTTCAAAAGCAGCTTCGTGTGAAGCGATTAGCTGGTAAGGAGCTGAGTTGGATGTAGCGGTTCTGGTATTTGTGAAGAAGGTAATCAAATTCAAGAGGCAATTAATTTCGTCCTTAATTACATGCTGACAAAGATCTTATGGCGGTTAGGGTTTGGGATTTGTGCCTATAAATACCGATGTTGTAATCAATACAAAGTGTGTCTTTCAAAGTGTTATTCACACACTTGTGAAAACCTTGTAATTCTGTGCATAGTAAAATATCTCATTTTCTGTTCGTGGAGTAGTCGGCACAACGCCGAAACCACGTTAAATCACCGTGTTCTCTTTGTTTTTCGTGTTTTATCAATTTCCGCCATTTTTTTGTTAGATTGCATCATACAAATTTCTTTAAATCAATGTGTTTCATATATATATATATATATATATATATATATATATATATATATATATATATATATATATATATATACCGGGACTAAGAGGAAAGAATAATGATCGACTTAATCCGGAGAGTAACGAAATAATTCACTGAATGCACCGATGTAGAAATGAGTAATGATAAGATCATATCGGTTGTGCCACAACGACTATCTGCACTGTTGATCATATTAAATTTACATTATGATTAATTTAGACTTAGTATAATCAACGATGTAGATAAATTGATTGTGGCCATTACTATTAACAGATAAACGTTGCGCCTGTATCATTATTTCGGTAGAAAAAGAGAAACAAAAGAACAACTATGAACGACCAATATAAGGTCGATCTTCCTAACTATATGTAACATGAAAAAGCAAATGTTCGATGGTTCATGATTATGATATAATTAACCTTGTGACTTTGTAGATTAATTTATTGTTGCAGAATACATATATAATTAAGGCTACTGGACCATAAAATTAGAGTTTCCAAGCAGAAGCCCAGACGGCAGGTTCATCTTTCCATGTCAAGTAGATACCTGGTGCTGTTGTTGATACAATAGCAGCTGATGACGATTGATCTTGATCAGCAGTGGTAACAGCGGAAGCAACAGTTTGCGAGAGTTGAAGCGACCATCCAGCCTTATATCTCTTGAGCAGTGCCCTAACATCGTCTACCACGTCGTCGCTGTATGTCATCGGAGAAAACACCTCCCTCAGCCTTTCCGACCATTGAGCTCCTCTTTCCCTGCACTCGCTATCCCCCACCACTACTACGTTATCAGTAGTATGAGTAGGATTACTAACACTTGCAGCACCAGCACCAGCACCAGCACCAGCATCAGCATCAGCATCGCATGCCAAAACCCTGACGATGCTTCTTGAACATTCTCTCTCAAGCATTAGCCTTTCGTTGCTGGTGGGTGGAAAGTTGTCCTCCAACATGTCAAAATAAAGGATTGTGAATCTGAGGCACTCCTCGAAGCATTTAACAAAGTCGGTCCTGGACCTTGAAAAATCAGCCTCCTCTTCTATCACTGTTACCACACGTGGATTGAGTGAGCGGAGCATATGCATCACTGCCCCTCTCTCCTCAAACCTCACCCCACGAAGCGCCCCTATGCAATTAACAGCCACCGCTTCATCTTCTTGTATGTTCAGGCTCTCCTTTGTCAAACCCCCACCGGCTGCTGCCCCAACTCCCATTAATCCACTACTACTGATCACAACATTGAACTCAAAGGGCACCCCATCAGCCTCATGAACTTCTCCATCCTTTGTGATATTTCCTTCATTACAGAGCTCGCTATGTTTGGAGAAACCAACACTGTTAGTTTCAGGTGTGGTGTTTCGTCGTATCTTGTAGCCAAAGCTTCCAGAAAAGTTGGCCATTGAGTGCATAGCGTGTTGCTAAAATCAATTATATGCAATTTGGTCTCACCTTCTAAGGCTTCTAATATGGCTCCGTTTGAAGAGACATGTCCAAAAGTTGTCCATGGACTTACCTCTTGGAACTTTAGTATCAACTTCCTTGCTGAATCAAAGGAGTGGCTCTTCTCGGCGACAGAGACTAAGGTCTTGTAACACCTCAGCCCTGACTCTGTGGCCTTGCAAAAAAGGGCCTGCAAGAAATATGCTGCTAACTTCTGATCACAATCTCCGTAGGGAGACGCCAGCTCGTTTAGCATCCACAGAAGGTTATGGATCTTGGCCGAATCCTTGTGGGAAATCGCGGTTGCGCATTCCCTCAGCAGCCTTGATGCCCACTTGCCGTCAGCCGCCGCCGATGGGTCGACACCAGAATCTGATGATCGGCTAGTAGTGGATGTCTGGCTGCTTTGAGTTTGATTATGAGGCTGGACGGCGCCGTTGGTGTTACCGCCGGTACCGGTACTACTATGCATGTGATCTATAATTTGGAGGCTGCCATTATTATTGGTAATTAGAGGGACATTGATGTTGTTGTTATGGTAGAATACTGCTGTTTCTTTGGGATTGAAGAAACTTATGTCCATCACGTATTACTACTTCTTTCTTTTCTCTTTCTCTATTTTTTTTCTTTCATTTGGATGGATGTTTTTTTTTTTTTTTTCTTTCCCTTCAACAGTCGTTTCTTATCTTAAAGCCATTTGAATAACAAGAGACGACATATACATGACTTGTTTATTGCAAAGCCGGCCTTCATATACATATTATATATAATTCCTGTCATAGTCATGCTTTGATATGAAATGTATTTATAGATTTACTTATTAATAGTGTTAAAACTTTTTTCCTTTATGATTATTATAAATAAAAAAAGGGTAAGATGTACCATGTATCCCTCTTTTTATTTTATATCTTATTTTAAGGATTGCTAAGCTATTTTTATTGCCAAATAATGTAACATTCCGGAAGTATGTCAGATTATATTCAAGTAATTAATGCAATGAATATAGATGCGATGAAGTGACACTAGATACAAAATTATTATGTAATCATGTAGTATTTCAATAACATGATTCATCCTTTTGTGACATATGATTTTAGGGCTTTTCGTGGATTTTTATCGACAATATCATAGATTTTTCATTGATTCTTTTGGATAAAAATCTATAATATCGTGGAAAAAAAACCCTTAAAATCTAATGCCAGATAAGACAATCTGAAGAAAAAAAATGTCTTCTTGCGACAGCTGGTTTTGATTTTCAATTTTACCTTATGGTCTCTCAAATTTATATGTGATTATTACAAGTGAAAAGTTCAATAAAAAAACACAATTTTATAAAATAAAATAAATTAAAGAGTGAACCCAAACTTCCATTAAGGGTATTTCTGTCTTTTGAAGAATGATGATTTTGTTCCTATTTAAGTCCTTCTCGGCCTCATAAGACACCTAAAACCGACATATACTCAGAAAAAACCCTATAAAAGACCTCCATGTAGCCCTAGACTCCGCAGTTTTCCGTTTTCAAGGTTTTAGGACAAGCATGACACGCTGAACCGAGAGCCTCTCTCGGTAAAGTGGACCAGACGAAGTTCTGGGCAATCCACGACAATCCAAGACGAGTTTTGGGCACTCCAAGGCAAGCATGTCATGCTGAACTGAGCACTGCTCTCGGTTAAGCGCACCCAAGTGAGTCATGCGAGGTTCGGCTTGATCGTCCTGGGTCTTTTTTGCATATTAGAGTGGTGTTTCGAAGCAATTTGAGTTGTAGAAGTTGTTCTAGTTCATAATCTCTTCTCAAACGTAAGATCTAATATTTTCACAGTAGTTCTTCGCTTTGATCTTGGTAGGTTAGATCCTTGTAACATTTATGATAGATTTGTTGTCGGATTGTAGATTCGCGTATGATTTGGAAGTAAGATGTCGTTCGGTTCGTAGTTCGACTCGTCTTTTAAGGTAAGGAGTTCTTATAAAAAAAGTTCTGTTTTTTAGTTTCAAGATTATGTTTTAAAGTTGTTTTGGATGTTGTTTCATTTTAAACTGCACGAAACCAGACATGATGTGCAGTCGGGTATCTGCTAAACTGTGTTTCCAGAACGTTAATATGTCTTTAGTTACTTTTCCTTTAAAATGTGTTATGCATTTTGGTTACAAGTAGTGGAGATAGGATGTGAGTTCGGCGTTGTTATGGACTTTGTATGTTCCCATTGGTTAGACATGGCTTTAAACAAGATCTTATGTGTTTTATATGCTCATATATGCTTTATTTGCTAAATATATAACATAATGTGTTACAAAAGCACTACGATCGACTCACAGTCACATTTGAATATATTATATATGATCGGTTATTTCCTAGCGTCGTTCCCATGACCATGTATTATAAGAGTATCGTGATCTTCGTGTCACGTGGAGATGTGCCATTCGTATTACCCAAAGTTGCACCAAGAACATGACAAGAGTACGAAAGGCAAGACAAGAACAGAACATACATGACTATGCTAAGTAGGAAACATAAACGTAATAGCCAAGATACGAACCGTAACGACCCATTCCGAAGACCGAGCCCTCAACCGGAAACAGACCGTTCGGCACGTGCCCCTCAACTTAATTTAAGGAACACGTCAGTTTGGCATCAAATAAAGACATTACTACAACACGGAAGCAATTAATAATAATTACATGCCCGGATTATAAATACTTTTAAACTTATTTACACAAATGTTGCTACTATAAATAAATCCACCACATACATTAATTAACTAAAACCAGAATGCACTTGGCATGTAACCATCACTATTTATTTAACCATATCTAATATGTTATCACAATGTACCACCTCAAGTAAATGCTACCGTCTCACGTCACCGTGCTACTCTGGATCCTCATATGCTCTGTCAATCATCATCCTCATCATCACTTGTCAATCTTATTTCAAACAATAGGAGCGAGCTCGCGAAGCTCTGTAAGGAGTATAATAAATATTAATTAACACAGGGACATGTATATTCAAGTGGGATGAATATACTTGCTCGTATTTAGAAGCAAAAATAACCTTAAAACATTTTAGAATACTTGGAAGCATACTATTAACATTTATTAACAGTTCCTTGAAATTACATGTATATATATATATATATATATATATATATATATATATATATATATATATATATATATATATATATATATATATATTACTCGAAATGCATAAATCATGAAGGCTCTACTCTCAACATTCAGTTCATCATTTACTTACCATTACTCTCATACTTTCATCTTGTCTTACATACATGCATACATACTGGGTTGACATACATTGGTCTAACATACTTTGGTCATCAATTCATGCATGGGTTTACCATGCATAGGTCTTCCATACATTTCACAACTAGCCAATGGTACCTCGCGTAATACTACTCATTATGAAAGCTTATTTTACAACCCGCGAAACAGTAGAGAATGACCTATAGCCCCCATCTGAGAGTGACATTGCGATGTAAAACGGTACCTTACCAGTGGTCTAGCTATGTGCCCTTGTTAGGAAATCACTAGTTTAACGCAGCGGAATTTAAAATTTGATTTCCTTTTCTAGATCGTTCTTCGTTTAATGCAATAAACACGTTAAGTAGTTTGATGGTTATACCTCAGATGATCTATAAGATTGTCGCTTTGACCGCCAACGGAGAGTAGTTCAATGCGCAAGCCGTCCACGCGTCCGGCCTCTATCGCTAATCCACACGAACCCCTTGCCGGAATCCTCCTTGATTGCTATCGGGAAAACTCCGTCGCTAGACCGGACCTTTTCTTCCCTCACAAACTCACTATGGATAGCTCTCTATTTTACACAAGAACTATGAGCTCTTGCAATTGTGATGTACAAAAGAGCTTGACACCCACCTCTTATTTATAGTGATAAGTGGCGCCCCTATGGTGTGGAAGAGAAGAAAACTTTTTCCCAATAAAATAAGGAAAATCATCTAGATTGATTTATCTCTTTAATTATAATTTATCTTGCCAATATCATATATTGATTATAATTATCTTATTACCATAAATCTATTTTTCCAAAATCAATTAATATCTTATATTAATATTATGGTAATCTTATTAATTAAAGTGCACAATCCAAGTGTATCTTATACACATCAAAAGTGGCGCCCCATATCCCAAAAGATTGACTTCCGGAATATTCTTTAATTAATATAATTTATATATAATTAATATCTTGTATTTTATTTATTCATAATAAATAAATACCACCATATTAATTTACCACTATAACCTTTATAGTCTAGAGATAAACTTTCATTATTTGGTTATCAACTATAACCGCATTTTAATCCGACTCGATGTTCATATGTGTGTGACCCGATAGGCTTCCGAATATATTGGCCGTAGACACAAAGTGCAATTTACTAAAATGCCCTTCATACCTAACGATCACGGGATAGCGTCTAGCAACACGCCGTGACCCCCAATTATCGGAAGAGTCAAAAGCAATGGCTACTAACTTTCATGTGAAGCAGTTACCGTGTAACTTACAATCCTATCGCTGTAATAATATCCATACGATCGTATCTCGAGTGTCAATACATTAACGATCGTATCTTATAAACTGGATATCATGCTCTCTCGGAATAACATATTTACTCCCACTTTGCAAAGATTCTCGAGAGCTAGACATTCCTTATAAGAAGGCCATTTCGGATATTCGATCCCAATCATAGGATACGTGATTCCCGGACGACCAATTATGTATACTCTGCATGCTTCAATATCATACCCAATCACTACCGCATGATCGCCCCGTGGTTAGGAGAAATCTCAATAGTATCAAAGCATGACAATCCACACCGTGATGCCATGAAGACTCCGGTCAAAAGGATAATTACACAACCGCCACATAGTGTGACACTTAATGTAAGTGGGTCAGTCTAACGTACGCATTCTCTAATACACGTCCACGTACAGTCCAAGTGTGATATCATGTTAGTTTGTTTTGACCATCTTAGACCAAATGTGAACGATATGTCTAAGTAGTTACTGAATCCATTATAACCCAGCTAGCGCTGCTAGACACGAGTTTTGGGGCATTACAGTTGATATCAGAATCGACTACAAGTCAAAACTAAGTATCACACCTTGAGAAATGTGAAGGTCACTCATATAATCTTCTAGTAGGCTTTAGCGATGACACCAATTCTTCAAAAGAGATAGAATGTAATATATCCCACATTGAAAAAGTTGAAGAAACATTACCAATATATAAGGTTGAAACATTATGAACTCGATAACTTTGTTAATCTATAAATAGACAACTATAAATAGGCTATGAACATCTATAATCTGATGTAGATCAGTTACAACTGATTTGTCAACCTTAACTAACTTCCAACTAGTTTTGAGCTATAGTGTTTGACCTAATGTCAACAAGAACAATGCACTTTTTGTTGAGCTTAGAAGAACACTTTACCGATTTAACAACCTTAAATAACTTCCAGCCGTTTTTTAGTTATAGTGTTCGACCTAATGACCTAATGCCAACAAGAACAATGCACTTTTTTGTTGAGCTTAGAAGAACACTTTACTGATTTAACAACCTTAACTAACTTCCAACCGTGTTTTAGTTACAGTGTACGACCTAATGTCGAGAAGAACAATGCATCTTTTATTGAGCTTAAAAGATCACTGTATTGACTTCACAACCTTAACTAACTTCCAGCCGTTTTGGGCTATAGTGTTCAACCTATGTCAACAAGAACAATGCATTTTTTTGTTGAGATTAGAATAACACCTTGTTATGCACTTGCCGATTATTAGTTTGTTAGGGATGATCCATCAACTATATAGTTGTAACACCCCCTCAAGACAGACTAGGGATGCTGAAAATGTTGCACATGGAAACCCTTTGTAGCATATATGTAGAAAAAATGAGCGTCAAAGGGTTTAGTTAACGTATTAGCTAATTGGTTATGAGACTTGATTGGAAGTAGTTTCACTAGTCTGGATTGGACCTTTTCTCAAGTAACACGACAATCAATTTCGATGTGTTTTGTTCTCTCATGGAATACATGGTTACGTGTTACGTGCACTTTGATTGTCACGGTACATAGAAATATGTCGTGAACGTGTATTTCGAGATCCTTCAGAAATGTAGACCATCAATTGTAACTCATGAATCCCTGGGGCCATATCCCTACACTCAGCTTCTACAAAACTTCTTGATACAATTGGTTGGTTTTTTTTATTTATATGAAAAAAGTGCATATCCAAAAGTGCATATACAATAATTTTTTGTTCATTTTTGGCAGGGAAGAACATATCTTGAGATGGTGCTAACTTTATACATCTTAGGAGTCTTTTAGAAACTTGCAGATGATTGATTGCAGGTGCATCTAAGAATTGACTTAGATGGTTGACAACATGGGAAATATCATGTCTGAAAATAGTTAGGTATAGCATTTTGATCGCGTGCAAAGCACTTCTAGCAATGAGACTAGGTCTATCGTAGTGGAGTACTGGCGAGTCAAGGTCGATCCCATAGAGACTCGTAAGAACGTCTAATTATCAAGATTGAGCTTGTCACAATAGTGGTCTACGACCAACTATAATATAGACAGTAACTAACAAAGTTACTCTAGTTCACACGAAGCAAAAACGAGTTTTTATGTATTAGTTCAATTATGAGTAATTAGTTATTCCCCCCACACATGCAACAGTCCTCCTCATTGGTGAATTTATTCATTGTTCAGCTACAGGTACAACTCCTAACCCTATCTACTCCGACAATGGTAGTAGACAATCTATATGCAAGATACCCTCTTTAATTGGTCTGTAATAGCCCATATGCATAAAGAACTAGAGCTTTCGATATTGAGCGCTAACTCATACCGCAAACCCGCCTAGACAGCTGTCGACATTGATCAGCACGTTTCAAGGGTTCATTCAAGATAATGTCCAAACATAGCACTTCACTATTCGCATTTCATGCTAGTTTACGATGACATGCAAATAGTTGATTAGGCTACTAACATGTATATTAAATCTATCGATCAACGTAGCTGGCGCCGATTATCATGAATTAGTAATTTACTAGGTATTCAGATCTTGCGATATAGACCGTCGCAGATTTGAAAAACGCAACTACTATTTCATGATTTCTTCACCAACGAATCAGATTTATAACACATGTGGTAAAATAAACTAACTACTACATAATTAAACTAAATAGGCAATTAAAACATACTAGTCGAATAGAACAATGATATATCTACATCTTGGAAAAGACAGAAAATCATACCCTCGAAGATGAGCGTAGATCTCCCTCGGATCTCTCCCTAGGCGGCGACTCCGTCGTCTCTCCGACCAGAACTCATAAAATAAAGAACAAAGAACTTTTATTGCATAATTTTCCTTGAATAATTTGAGTACATTGTGTTCTGAGGCGAAGCCTCTTATTTATAGCTATCTAAACCGACTTAGAAACATCTAGTTCTACCCCTCGTCCAAGAAAACGCTTTTCGGAAGGATCTGGACTCTCGGTAAGTCGGCACCGCCTCCCGGGTTACCGGGGGTATTTTTGTCCTTTTTGTTCAGCCGACTTAACTTGGAAGTTTCTGGAATACCCTAGGCCCATTCTTTTCGTTCAGTCCACTCCAAATTCGTCCATGATGCTCGGCCCAATATTTCGTATTCTGAAAATCATCAAATAACGCACGAAATAATATCAAAATAGGGAAAATAAATGCTAAGTTCAGATTTCTCGACTCACAAACCCGACATATGCTATTCAACTCAAATGGTTTATATTTATAGGTCGAAACTACTATTTTTAGCTCATCATGTATAGAATGTTGATGCCGTAGGATAGACTATTTTAACCGTCATCAACTACCCCCACTAGCCTTTTGCTCGTCAGCGAGCAGAGTATCAAGGCGGAATGTACCTCCAAGAGAAATCCCCATCAACTACCATATATTCAATAAAGATTTCCGGCAGAAACATACATCAAGTCACAATCCATAAGCTCCCCATTAATCACTACTTATCATGCATCAATGTGTCGTGTGATGAATCAGTCGTGATAGTGCGTTCATGAGGAGAATCCAGTTGTATTAACCACACAATCGTAACTTACCTACGCATACACTAGCACATCTTGCCTTCAGACTTGGTTATACAACATGGTACCTTAATCGGGTCGGGCGGACTCCGGGACTGAGCTTCGCTCTTAAGTCCTCATTTGTTTCTTTTCATGCGAGGGTCGTGCCCTTTTTACACGAGTTCACTTCCCTCACTGCCTTTATTGCATATAATTTTCTTTTCTTATTTTCATTTTTTATTTTTTATTTTTTATTCATTTTTTTTTCTTTTCTGGCAAATTTCCTCACTTTTTTCTCTTTCTCTCACAAGTCCGTTTATCCCGGTCACCTTTCGTCCTACAAGTTGCTTCCCTTGTCTTACAACAATTTGTTAAAGTATATAGACAGACAAATAATGATTCCCGGTTAAAACAACTCATCATCTAATCTTAAACACTTCTCACTCAGATTATGTGCTCAAATTGATTGCAATGATAGAATAATAATTAATAAGTTACTACTTCATGCAACATAACATATGCTCATTCTTTCATACTAAATTGAATATGCTATAGCTCACTTCAAATTGAACTTGGGCTCCTTTTCTACCGATTCATTACTTGAAAACGTGCAATAAGCAAGCTAAAAATAGTGTTTAAAATTTTCAAAAATAATCCCTTTTTCGACTATCCAGCTAAGACGCCTACCCCCACTTATTATAAACATTGTCCCCAATGACTAATAATAATGAAAGAAAAAGGTACTTAGCTCTGGAAATGTCGGCTGAGTCAAAACAAATCCCGGAGCCGAATCATTAGCTCCTAGGTCATTCCTCTTCCAAGTTGTTACCTGTGGTCCAAAATTCTCCCAAAAACCGTGAGTAACATATGAAGGGCAATAAGAAAATAAGGTGGCGGTAATCGTGCATACCGGAGGAATGCGTAAAAATAGTTTAAGCCACTTTATTCTTTTGTCGGCCTAAGCAAGACGCGAAAACTTTTACGAAGGTATCACATGAGAATCGTGAAGGAAAAAAACCACATATATCTCTAGTCAGGTGACTGAAGATATATGTGATGAAAAAAACCTTGCGATTTCCATGCTACTTTATTGACTCAAAATAACTTAAATAAACAAAAGCAATAAGTAAGGGTTTAGAACTAGTTCTGAATTTATTGTCGCCAGCTCGACTGTTCTAATAGGGCTCATTCATTCATATTCTAGCTCTGTCAACGTAAAAACTTCCAACTCAGGGTTATACTTGTGCTCTAGGTAATGTTTCAGCCTGTGGCCGTTAACTGTGAAAGTTTGCCCAGAGTATTCATGTCTAACTTCACATGCACCTGAATTAAAGACTTTCGCGACTACATGTGGTCCATACCATCTAGACTTCAACTTCCCAGGAAAAAGACGAAGACGCGAATTATATACTAGCACCTTATCTCCAACTTGAAATGTGCAGAATCATCTTATAGTGCAGACGCTTCGTTCTTTCCTTGTAAATCTTTGCATTTTCATAAGCTTGAAGTCTAAACTCCTCCAATCTATTCAACTCTAGCATTCTCTTTTCCCCGGCTAAATTCTCATCCATGTTTAGAAACCTCGTAGCCCACAGCGCTCGGTGCTCGAGTTCTACCGGTAAATGACATGCTTTTCCAAACACTATCATATATGGTGACATCCCAATCGTGGTCCTATAAGCTGTTCTGTACGCCCAAAGAGCGTCATCTAATTTCAAAGACCAATCCTTCCTCGTGGGATTCACAGTCTTTTCTAAGATCCTCTTAATCTCTCTATTCGTGACTTTCACTTGTCCACTCATCTGGGGGTGATATGCTGCTGCAATCTTATGTCTAACCACATATCTCATCATCAACTTTTCAAACAACCTATTACAGAAATGACTCCCTCCGTCACTAATTATGGCTCTGGGCACTCCAAACCTCGTCAAAATGTTTTTCTTACGAAACCTCAGGACAACCCTGGCATCGTTAGTAGGTGAAGCTACTTCTTCCACCATTTGGAAACATAATCAACTTCTACCAGGATGTGATGTGAAAGGCCCAACAAAATCAATTCCCCATACATCGAATAACTCCACTTCTAAGATACTCTGTAGTGGCATCTCATTCCGTTTAGAAATATTTCCGGTCATTTAACAGGAATGACAGGCGCATGTAAACTCGTAAGCAGATTTATGAATTGTTGGCCAATAGAATCCACACTGCAGTACTTTTGTTGATGTCTTGTCTGGCCTATAGTGACCTCCAGCTTCTCTAGAATGACACATGTGCAAAATACTTAGAATCTTATCATCATGGACGCATCTCCTAAGAATAGCATCAGGGCACAATTTAGGTAGGGATTGTCCCAATGCTAATGCTTCAGATTGAAGGATGCAGGTTCTTAGATCTAAACGAGTTAGATCTACGCGCAGCGGATGGATCACGATTTATACAACACAATACATAATTAAAGGACTTAAACTACTACAAGGGGGTTAAGATCATGTTACCAATATCGGGAAGAGAAGCCTTGATCTTCCGATGTGTTCTTCAAACGGCGGTTGGTGGACACCCTTCTTGATACACGAACCTCCTTGATATGCAACACCAAGAAAAACTCAAAGTTTTTCTTCTTCCAAAAACCCTAGGCAAGAAAAACTAATTTTCCTCTCCCTTTTTATCATAGTGGTCGAAATTTGCCTTGCAATTTCCCTTGGAATAACTCTCCTTTTATAGGATAGTAAATCCTTGGCCTCCAAGTATTAATTAATTAAATAATTAATTAATTAAAGAAAATAAAAGGATATTTTCCTTAATGACTAATTGTGACATGTATTGACCAATAGGAAATCAAATAACAAGTCATCCAACCAATCATATAACAAGAATATCTTTTATTTTCCACATCACAAAAATTAATTCTTGTGATAAATAATGAATATGAGGCGCCACTTTTAGGGTATAAAAAGCCCACATGAAATGTCTTTTATGTGTATTATATTATTTAGCTCAACTAAATAATATCCATGCATATCAATTAATTAGCCCAGCCAATTAATTATCACTGAGGCCCAAATAACAAGATTATTAGTCCGAATTACAGAAGCCACATCGGGGACCATGGACCTATAACCAGAGCTCAATAATTAATTATTCATCGAATGTAATAAGTACATTAATTATTAATTCCGGGATTACGCCACCATAAACCCAAATCGAACTCTACCGATTACGGATGTATACTTATATACTCAACCCATGAGTGAATAAGCGTCCATTGATATAATCACTACATACGGATTAACCCTCCATAGATCAGCCCATTCTTAGTGGGAGGTCTCCGTGAACCCGACTGTAATATCTTATCATTATTTACCATTAACCCCTGATGATCAATTAGTACACATATCGACTAGTAGCTAATTAGTCAAATGTGAACTCCCGGGATCGATCACTTTCTTAGGGCTAACAAATAAGGGGTTGCTCTCTACTTCCCGCAGGAAGGAATGGATTCCATGTCTGTGAAAATCGTAACTACTCACTCATCCGGAGATAGTGCCAATGAGAAGTGGCTTGGAACACATATTTAAGTGAACCGTAACTAACACATCAAACACTACCCGGGACAAGCAAAGACTCGTGATCACCTCAGATTAAGGTTGATCCATATATGATCATCTAATGATTTAATAAGATTCCTTGATTACGGAATTATATCAAGAAATTTCGATTAAATCGGTCCGATCTATATGAATTCCATCATATATAAATGCCCCACGTAGTACCCTCTCTACCGAGTCCGGATAAGACTATCACACCCTAAGTGTTTCAGGCGCATTATTGGTGTTTTAATCAAGAGACCCTAAACTCGATTAAGTTCACCACGGACTAACAGCTTTAAGCATATCTCCACTAACTCAATCCTCACGTGTAATCCATACACCGAGTTAAGTGGTTACATATAGATATACTTAGGGTTTGCAAAGCAGTTGTATTACTTTACAAGCACAAAGCAAGTAACTAAGGTGAGATAAATTTCATCATCCATTATTAAAAACAATTACACAAATTGTCTTTCGGCACTACACCTAACACAGATATGTGAAAAACTTCTTCTTATCTGCATTATTGAATTCCAGTGGTAGGTATTTTCCTGCTAGATAATTCTAAATATTGGCAAATCAATGGTATACCTTGCCCACTCTTGATGTATGTTGTCGGGACTGAGATTCAACTCGAGCTGCCACTGAGATGGCGAAAAATTGTTCATCAGGAAAGCTCTCCCTGATCTCAGTAGGTTGCTCTTCTTCCAACAAAGTTAATCTCGACAGGTGATCAGCCACTTGGTTTCGAGATCCCGTTTTATCTTTAATCTCAACATCAAACTCTTGTAAGAGTAGAATCCATCTTAACAATCTCAGCTTGGAGTCTTGCTTGGTTAGAAGGTATTTCAAAGCTGCATGGTCAGTGAATACAGTGACTTTTGATCCTATCAGATAAGGTCGAAACATGTCAAATGCAAAGATGACAGCTAAGAGTTCCTTCTCTGTAGTCGTATAATTCCTCTGGGCACTGTTAAGGGTACGACTGGCGTAATAGATAAGCTTAAAGATTTTATCCTCCGTTTGTCCTAGGGCTGCTCCAACTGCCGTGTCGCTTGCATCACATATAAGCTCAAAAGGTTTGTTCCAATCTGGGGCTACCAGAATTGGGGCGGTTATAAACATTTGCTTTAATGTGTTGAATGCTTTCTTACATTCTTCTCCAAATACAAAAGGTACATCATTTGCAAGTAATTCAGTCAAAGGTCTAGAGACTTTAGAGAAGTCCTTAATAAACCTCCTATAGAATCCGGCGTGGCCAAGAAAGGCTCACAATGTTTTTAAGTTCGTTGGAAGGGGTAACTTCTCTATTACCTCTTTTTTGCTCTATCAACTTCCATTCCTTTCTTCGAAATCCTATAACCCAACACTATTCTTTCTGTAACCATGAAATGGCATTTCTCCCAGTTAAGTACAAGGTTGGTCTCTTCACATCTCTTTAGCACTTTATTCGAATTGTCCAAGCATTTATCAAAGCTATCTCCAAATACAGAGAAATCATCCATGAAAATTTCCAAAAATTCCTCCACCATGTCCTCAAATAATGACATCATGCACCTTTGGAAAGTTGTTGGTGCATTACATAACCCAAAAGGCATGCGATTGTACGTAAAAGTTCTATAGGACATGTGAAAGTGGTTTTCTCTCAGTCCTCGGGTGCAATATGGATCTGATAGTAACCAGAATATCCATCTAAGAAACTTTAAAACGCATGACCGCTTAATATTTCCAACATCTGATCAATGAATGGTAGGGGAAAATGATCTTTACGAGTTGCATCATTCAGTTTCCTAAAGTCTATGCAAAATCGATGTCCAGTTATTAGTCTCACATGGATCAACTCATCAAACTCATTAGGTTGGACAGTGAATCCTCCTTTCTTGGGTACCACATGAATCGGGCTTACCCACTCAATGTCTGCAATTGGGAAAATGATTCCCATCTCCAACATCTTTATGATCTCTTCTTTAACAACATCTTTCAGTTGTGGCGTCAACCTCCTTTGAGGTTGAGCTACCGCTTTCTTTTCAGGGTCTATAGAGATCTTATGCATGCACACCGATGGGCTTATTCCTCTAATATCTGCAATTGTCCACCCAAATGCTCCCTTGTGCTCTCTCAGTACTCTTACAAGTTTCTCCTCATCCAAAGGTGATAATGACCACTACAACATTTTTGGCCTTTTGCGGCGCAAAATAAATGCCGGGACAGTAGAAATTAAGCGCCGTAAAAACAATCACGACACATAAAATGGCGTTTATTTAAGTGACGTGAATACTGGCGTCGGCAATGCTTGGCGGCACATTTTTGTTCCGTCGGTAAATTTTGTGGCAATTATATGGCACTTTGTTAAAGTGTTGGATTTTCTGTTGTGGCACCTTGTCGACACTTTCTTAATGTGTCGAATTTCTTTTATGGCATTTTTCCGTCACTTTGCACTTTCGTTGTAGCAAATTTGCCGACACTTTTTCATTTAGAATGACACATTTTTATGTCACTTTACCAACATTTGTTCCATATGCCGCAGTTTTTTAAATAGTAATTTACCGACATTTGTTTTCATAATTAGGCGGTACTCTCTCTCAATATGCTTTTGACTTCTTGTGACTGAGAAGATCCTTCTAAGCTATCTCTTCACTGTTTTCACAATGGAGTGATATCGGCTTATCTAACCTGGAATTGCTCCCAGACCAAAAAGGAAATTCTAAGCACTATGAGTAAACACTGAGCCCGAGATCAACTTAATGATCATCCTTAATCTGACTACAAGTCAGAATCAGTGTAGTCAACCATATTCAAGTTTGCACCTGAATATACAAGCATATGATTCCTCGTTCTCTAACGATACTTGAGGACGTACTAAACCGCTACTTATTGCTTGAATCCAAGATTCGATTGCAATTGACTCGTTTTAACCTGACTTGCGTTATCCAAGAGAGACTCTATCCCATTCTCTTTATCCGAAGATTTAGAGAATCATTCCTGAGAGGTAGGGTAGGACTACTCTCGATGAATGTTGCATACGTATATGCATGATCATCTTATTCAATAAGATAGGTGGGATAGCCAATGACTCATTCTCGTGAATTTGACCGAATCGGATTCTTAGAATATAGTCCAATTCTCTCATCCAGAGAATCTTGGCCTGTCAGTTTCCGACTTCAGATAGCACACACATGTTGTTTCCAACCGCTTCAAAGTGTTATCATTCATGAACACTAATACTACTACTTTACCAATATTGATATCCAGTCTACGAAAGATTTATCAATATTTCGGTCAAGTCCACATATTTTAAAACATGTGACTTTTAAATGACCGAGAGGTTCTCTTAAATCCACAAAGGATATAATCCCGGCAAAGTCATCCCGCCATTTGTTCTAACCATGACCCTTCCGCTCAATGAATCCGCACTGCTTTTACGGCAAGAAAGTCTCAGTGGAATCACCCCTATTTTCTCGCTTAACTAAAACAAGCAAGACTGAGTGGTGAGAGAGTTCAAGGTCTGGTTAACTCTCTCCTTTTTAGGGAATCACCCCTAGACCACTCAGCTTTGTGCTGAAAGTTTAAACTTTCCTATTCATTCGACTCTTTTTCATGTAGATCCAATTGCTCCCACTGGGCCTGAGACACTCAGGTGGTTCTACGAGAGGATGAATAGAACAGGAGTACCAAAACTCCATTCACAGGGTTAAGGTTTTTCAAACCAACCTCTATGATCAGAATCCTATACAGCCCACCAAGAGCCATAGGTTATCAATCACCCCAGCAGACTGTAAAGTCCATAAAACCACAATGGGTCAACGGTTAAACCATACTCCCACTGCGTTTTGGGTGGATTGACATTCTGATCTAGTAGTATTTATCAGTGTAATCACCAACAACCGATGTTGGACGTGGTCTGATTAAATCAGATAGTAACTTCCATTGGGTAATCGTACAACAAGGTCTAAGGCTGTTACTTATAGATTCTATCAGAAGAATTGTGACAGTCCAACTGTCACTTTCTGATATCAAGAATCTTACAACCAACCTTTACTCGTCTCATTAAGGCATTTCACGAACAGTCAAAATCGAACGTATGTCATAAAATCTCCAGTCCTACCTTCAAGCATTAAATGCTAAATGCCTACATTTACGGAAGTGGTATGAACCGAATTCACTCCTTATCCATAAATTCACTAGCATCTTTAGGTAGACTTCTCGGTTTACATAATAATGTTAACCGTTATTTTGCAACCAATTATCTTAATCGAGTTTAGCAGTGTATTGTAGTACATCAATAACTATATAGGGCAAGTCTATGGTTTCTTTCTCAGTGAGAAACATTCCACTAGGAGGCAGGCTGAGCATCAGTCCCAAGACTATGCTATAGCCTATTTATGAGCATGGAATACTCTATTCTCTGCTAAAATCAGAGACTCCTCCTCGTATTCTTTTGATAAACTAAATCGTGTTTCGAGTAGTTATCAGACAAAATGTCACCACTCAAAAACTCCCACTAGCTTGTGTCTCTCACTAGACCCCGAAGGTCATGATGAACAAGCTATGTTACCCCTTCAAATCTATTACCCTCTCCCGATTGAAAGAAAACTTAGTCATTGTTCCTTTGAGATAGTGTTCCTAGACTGGGAGATAGGAATCACCCTTAGCCGATCGTCAGTCTTATCTACAGGATATATGCACTAATTAATAGATATTGAAGGGTCGTTTATCTTAATATGGAAACCTTTTACCTTTAATAGTTTTAGACGTGTTACACATACCTATTCAGCTTTTCTTAGTGGTTCTGTCTTTATCAAACAAAAGTCCGAGTCATAGATTCGTACTACAAATGTCATCTTCACTTTAAGGCAACTGTAGTATCAAGATGAAAGTGAATCCATTTGTTTCAACGAATCTGTAAACAGAAAAATAAATTTTTCTGTGATATTCAAGGATAGAATCTGAAATTCATTTCCTTATATTACTCCCACTATTATAGCTGAAATAACTGCCCGTTGTCTACTTTATTAAATGTTAATGCACAGCTTCCTTGTTCTTCCAAAGAACTAAGCTACCGAGTCAAGTTACTCGGTTTAAGAAAGTCGCTATGATTCATTGGTTAAGTGATCCAAATCACTTTCCTTATCCTATACTTTCGTAATTAATTTTTCGGTTTAGCCTCAAAACTTTAGTTAAGATGATTAACACTTATAGACATTCTTTCACATTCTCAACTTTCCTTAAAAGGAAATAGTCTTGAACTAGCAGTTCAATTGAGTACACACTACTCGTGAACTGTGGGATGTCTAATGAAAGCGTTACCCAGTGGGACTAATTTTCTAATAAATTAGAAAAACAACAGATAAAAGCTCCCACTAGTTTATCGGTTCCAAATACCGTCTAACTAGCGACACTTTAATTTATGATTCTCTAATTTTTCTATTAGAAAATTTCTCGTGTAGACACTACACAATTAAAATTCACTAGAAGAATTTTATCGTCCCAATCATCTTTCAAACTAACTATGGTTGTCTCTCGTTCAACACGAGTGACAACAGTGACATACTTATTTACGTCACTTAAGTCTTGAAGGCTCAAGAAAAATATCTCTTCCGAAAAATTAATCGCATGTAAGATCAATAAGTACAACGTTCTAGTTACTTGCCACTTTTTAACGAAATCATTACTAGTCAATTTTACACTAGCGCCTAGTACCCTGAGAGATATATAAATAGTTGTAAATAAAATTGATGTAAAATAAATCCAAATCATACACTACTAATAAATTTTAGGAACATAAACTAAGTACTTATAGTCTATCCTACTGTTCCAAGGATTTAATCTAACACCTCGATTGCCGCCTTAGGGTAGGTCAAAGAGGTTTCGATTAATATTGAAGATCAACTTGAGAATCAAACATCTCATTTGTGATCGTCAATCACCTTTCCTTTTTCAGCCAAGGTATTACCAAAATACCCTTTATGAGTGTGACTCATACTGTTTGAGATCTTTAGATAGACCCGAGTGTGCCGCCTTAGGGTCGGTCGGGTGACTCAATGAGTACCCAAAATCCTATCCTTTCGGAGACCAAGCCTTGAATTTTGATAGCGGCGAAGGCCTTCCTTAGGGGCCGAAATCAAAGCCGCACGAGGCGTCACCATTCTCTCACGTTGCTTGTGTCAACAAGAGAGCCGTGGGGTCGGTATTGTCGCCTCTCCCGCTCCCACTCAATATTTTGAAAAAGTGGGTGGGTTTATCGATCACGTTTTTGTACTTGATGTTACATTAAGGAACAATAAATCATAGGCCCGAATGTTGTCGGTTATGTGGGCTAGCCCACCCGACCTATTCGTTAGAACATATGTGGCCGCCGGACGGGTCAAGGCTAGGAGAGCTCCGTTGAGCCCGTAGTGGCTCTTCGGATGGCTCAAGATTGCTGCACCCGTGCAAACGCCACACGTGGAGGGTGAAGTCGATTGAGCCGTAGCTACTTTGCTGACCACCCAACCGTGGTTAAACCAATTTCAAACCTGTTTGCCCGTGATTATCCAATCCTTAAACATCAAACTTTCACGAGACACTACGGAACAAAAACGTAATCTCGTCTTAGGTAAGGTGGAATTCACCGAGAATCCAACACCTTAACCACGAGGTTTCGGGATTTTACTCCTTATGCTTTCGCAGAGTGGGATTCACCGAGAATCCATCACCCAACCTCGACGATTGAAAAACCCGTGTTCCTCGGTTTTTACCCTAATTAGTTTCTAATTAATATCAAACAATTAATTAAAACTAATCGTGTGTTTTATACATGCCTAACTAATTCCTCGAATTAATTTCTACATGTATGCATATGGGTGGAATTCATGATACGATGCATGTCATGGCAATATTCCGGTTCTACTCATACAATCACATGTATTCTAGTGCGGAAAATAAACACCGAGATGGACCGTTGGCACCTCGTGAATTAATCTATTCGAAAATAAATTAAAACCCTAATCTGCAGCTGTTAAGAATCTTCGACGATCGGCATATCAAACGAACTTGGATCGGGACGAAACTTTCCAGATATGATCTTCATTCTTCGGACTTCAAGATGGACGGTCGGATCGGAGCTTTGACTTGTCAATCTTCCTCAGTGAGCCGCCCAACTTGCTGCTGAAACAGACTCGTACAGCAGCGCATCATTTACTTCCCGAGGCCGATCGGGGATCAAGATGAATCCCGATCGTCCTGAAAATTTTATCTCACGTTAAAAACTCCATGATTATCGATCTGACCGGTCGGATATTCGTTTTAACTGTCCAATACTTTCCAGAAAATCGAGGAAGTCACAGTTAGGGTTTCTGTGAATCCTGCGTTTTTCTGTTACAGCTGCCTCTTCTAATCAACGAACGGACATACAAACGGACTCTGATCGACGCCAAATTTTTTGGGATTGTTCATCAACTTCCAATCTTGATTCTGACCGAAGGGATCTTCATTTTAACGGCTTAAACAACGGAAAAAACGAAAAGACTAAACAGCTAGTGTACAGATCTATTTTCTGGAAATTAAACTTGCAATAAAATAAATTACATAATTTCCTATACTCATATAAACGAAATTTTCATCGTTTATATGAGTTTCCAATAGATCTAACGGGTAAACAGTGACAACCCCCAATCCATCTCTTCAACCATAACAATTTATCACTATCAATGCATAAAACAATAACTAAGATTTACCTACATGCAATTCCACTCCTTTAAGCCGTTTAATTACGATTATGACTATATAAATCGTGGAACCTTTCTCTGATACCACATGAAGGATGCAGGTTCTTAGATCTAAACGAGTTAGATCTACGCGCAGCGGATGGATCACGATTTATACAACACAATACATAATTAAAGGACTTAAACTACTACAAGGGGGTTAAGATCATGTTACCAATATCGGGAAGAGAAGCCTTGATCTTCCGATGTGTTCTCCAAACGGCGGTTGGTGGACACCCTTCTTGATACACGAACCTCCTTGATATGCAACACCAAGAAAAACTCAAAGTTTTTCTTCTTCCAAAACCCTAGCAAGAAAAACTAATTTTCCTCTCCTTTTATCATAGTGGTAAATTTGCCTTGCAATTTCTTGGAATAACTCTCCTTTTATAGGATAGTAAATCCTTGGCCTCCAAGTATTAATTAATTAAATAATTAATTAATTAAAGAAAATAAAAGGATATTTTCCTTAATGACTAATTGTGACATGTATTGACCAATAGGAAATCAAATAACAAGTCATCCAACCAATCATATAACAAGAATATCTTTTATTTTCCACATCACAAAAATTAATTCTTGTGATAAATAATGAATATGAGGCGCCACTTTTAGGGTATAAAAACCCACATGAAATGTCTTTTATGTGTATTATATTATTTATTTCAACTAAATAATATCCATGCATATCAATTAATTAGCCCACCAATTAATTATCAATGAGGCCCAAATAACAAGATTATTAGTCCGAATTACTGTAAGCCACATCGGGGACCATGGACCTATAACCGTGAGTAGCTCCAATAATTAATTATTCATCGAATGAGAATAAGTACATTAATTATTAATTCCGGGATTACGCCACCATAAACCCAAATCGAACTCTACCGACATGGATGTATACTTATACTCAACCCATAGAGTGAATAAGCGTCCATTGATATAATCACTACATACGGATTAACCCTCCATAGATGCCCATTCTTAGTGGGAGGTCTCCGTGAACCCGACTCGAGAATATCTTATCCTTATTTACCATTAACCCCTCGATGATCAATTAGTACACATATCGACTAGTAGCTAATTAGTCAAATGTGAACTCCCGGGATCGATCACTTTCTTAGGGCTAACAAATAAAGGGATCTGTCTCTCTACTTCCCGCAGAGAAGGAATGGATTCCATGTCCGTGAAAATCGTAACTACTCACTCATCCGGAGATAGTGCCAATGAGAAGTGGCTTGGAACACATATTTAAGTGAACCGTGAATTAACACATCAAACACTACCCGGGACAAGCAAAGACCTTGTGATCACCTCAGATTAAGGTTGATCCATATATGATCATCTAATGATTTAATAAGATTCCTCGATTACGGAATTATATCAAGAAATTCTCGATTAAATCGGTCCAAATTCTATATGAATTCCATCATATATAAATGCCCCACGTAGTACCTCCTCTACCGACAAATCGGATAAGACTATCACACCCTAAGGTGTTCTCGGGCGCATTATTGGTGTTTTAATCAAGAGACCCTAAACTCGATTAAGTTCACCACGGACTAACAGATTTAAGCATATCTCCACTAACTCAATCCTCACGTGCAGTGTTCTAAAAATCGCTAAGCGAGGTCGGCACTGCATAGGGCGCGCTAGCGCCTAGGCGCTTAGGCGGCGCTAGGCGGCGCCCAAAGGTTCTAGGGTTTTAAGGGGTTTTAGGGTTTTAGGCGCCTTACACTAATCGAGTACAAGTCTCTTGAGTTCCAACATTCAAAGTAATAGCTTTTTACAGCTTTGGGGAAAACTCAGAGTGTAATATCTTTACTTTGGATGACTTGATCCGAAGAATTCTAGTTTACAAAGCTTTTTCCTAGATGGAACCCTAATATCCTAGAGTCGCTAAGCGGCGCCAGTGTCGCCCAGAGCGCTAGAAGGGCCTAGAGCGCCCAGAGCGCCTAGAGCGCCAGAACGCCTGTAAAATCGCCCAAACACCTGTGTCGCCTAGCCGAGATCGCCAGAGCCAAGTCGATCGCTTGGGTGCGCTTAGCGCTAGGCGGCGCGCTAAGCGACGCTGCTTTTGCGATTTTTAGAACATCGCTCACGTGTAATCCATACACCGAGTTAAGTGGTTACATATAGATATACTTAGGGTTTGCAGCAGTGTATTACTTTACAAGCACAAAGCAAGTAACTAAGGTGAGATAAATTCTGTCATCCATTATTAAAAACAATTACACAAATTGTCTTTCGGGCACTACACCTAACACAGATATGTGAAAAACTTCTTCTTATCTGCATTATTGAATTCCAGTGGTAGGTATTTTCCTGCTAGATAATTCTAAATAGTGGCAAATCAATGGTATACCTTGCCCACTCTTGATGTATGTTGTCGGGACTGAGATTCAACTCGAGCTGCCACTGAGATGAAGAAAAATTGTTCATCAGGAAAGCTCTCCCTGATCTCAGTAGGTTGCTCTTCTTCCAACAAAGTTAATCTCGACAGGTGATCAGCCACTTGGTTCACAGATCCCGTTTTATCTTTAATCTCAACATCAAACTCTTGTAAGAGTAGAATCCATATTAACAATCTCAGCTTGGAGTCTTGCTTGGTTAGAAGGTATTTCAAAGCTGCATGGTCAGTGAATACAGTGACTTTTGATCCTATCAGATAAGGTCGAAACATGTCAAATGCAAAGATGACAGCTAAGAGTTCCTTCTCTGTAGTCGTATAATTCCTCTGGGCACTGTTAAGGGTACGACTGGCTTAATAGATAAGCTTAAAGATTTTATCCTCCGTTTGTCCTAGGGCTGCTCCAACTGCCGTGTCGCTTGCATCACATATAAGCTCAAAAGGTTTGTTCCAATCTGGGGCTACCAGAATTGGGGCGGTTATAAACATTTGCTTTAATGTGTTGAATGCTTTCTTACATTCTTCTCCAAATACAAAAGGTACATCATTTGCAAGTAATTCACCAAAGGTGCAGAGACTTTAGAGAAGTCCTTAATAAACCTCCTATAGAATCCGGCGTGGCCAAGAAAGGCTCACAATGTTTTTAAGTTCGTTGGAAGGGGTAACTTCTCTATTACCTCTTTTTTGCTCTATCAACTTCCATTCCTTTCTTCGAAATCCTATAACCCAACACTATTCTTTTCAGAACCATGAAATGGCATTTCTCCCGATTAAGTACAAGGTTGGTCTCTTCACATCTCTTTAGCACTTTATTCGAATTGTCCAAGCATTTATCAAAGCTATCTCCAAATACAGAGAAATCATCCATGAAAATTTCCAAAAATTCCTCCACCATGTCCGCAAATAATGACATCATGCACATTTGGAAAGTTGTTGGTGCATTACATAACCCAAAAGGCATGCGATTGTACGTAAAAGTTCTATAGGACATGTGAAAGTGGTTTTCTCTCGGTCCTTGGGTGCAATATGGATCTGATAGTAACCAGAATATCCATCTAAGAAACTTTAAAATGCATGACCGCTTAATATTTCCAACATATGATCAATGAATGGTAGGGGAAAATGATCTTTACGAGTTGCATCATTCAGTTTCCTAAAGTCTATGCAAAATCGATGTCCAGTTATTAGTCTCACATGGATCAACTCATCAAACTATTAGGTTGGACAGTGAATCCTCCTTTCTTGGGTACCACATGAATCGGGCTTACCCACTCAATGTCTGCAATTGGGAAAATGATTCCCATCTCCAACATCTTTATGATCTCTTCTTTAACAACATCTTTCAGTTGTGGCGTCAACCTCCTTTGAGGTTGAGCTACCGCTTTCTTTTCAGGGTCTATAGAGATCTTATGCATGCACACCGATGGGCTTATTCCTCTAATATCTGCAATTGTCCACCCAAATGCTCCCTTGTGCTCTCTCAGTACTCTTACAAGTTTCTCCTCATCCAAAGGTGATAATGATCGACGATGAAATTATAAAAGGGAGATTATCATCTTGTAAGTATACAAACTTCAGGTGAGAAGGCAAAGGTTTCAACGTTAAGTTCCTTGGTGGCTCCTCTAATGATGATCTTAACAGCTTACCAGTCAATTGTAAGTCAAAGAACTTGTGCCACGAAGGTCTATGAATGGTTCCTCCTAAATCCACAAAAGATATATGCTCTATTTCTCGCACTTGACCTTCGCTACACCCAGGCCAGGTTTCCTCATAACTTTCCTCATCCTTCAGGAGCAAAGTCTCTGCTACTTCAGGGTCTAGTGCCACTTGCTAATATAATTCCAAAACAAGCTCGTCTATGGCATCTAGCATGTAGCATGCTTCTACTTCATCTTGAGCATATCTCATCGAATTCATCATATTGAACACTACTTTGTCCTCATTCACTCTCAGAATCAGCTCACCCTTATGAACATCTATCAATGTCTTACTCGTAGCTAGGAAAGGTCTTCCTAAGATTAATGAACATCATGATTAGCTTCCATGTCTAGCACCACAAAGTCCACAGCGAATACAAACTTATCAACTTTTACCAGAACATCCTCCATCACTCCACAAGGTTGCTTCATTGACCTATCTGCTAATTGAAGGGTTATAGATGTTTCATTCAGCTCTTTCATGCCTAACTTATGAAAGATGTAGAGTGGCATTAGATTGACGCTGTCTCCGAGATCACACAATGCTTTATTTAGGCATACTCCTCCAATTGTGCAAGGTATGAGGAAGCTCCCCGGATCTTTACACTTAGGAGGCAGTTTGCGTTGCAAAACTGCCGAGCATTCCTCGTTAAGGCATATAGTCTCCAGGTATAATAATTTCCTTTTGGTAAAGATTGCTTCTTTCAAGAACTTTGCATACTCTGGCATTCCGGCCAGAGCTTCTACCAAAGGTATATTCACTTGCAACTTTTTAAACATCTCTATAAACTTTTTATAACGCGCATCATCATTATTCGCTTATATTTCCTAGGGGATAGGTAAAGTAGCAGATTAATAGTTACTGATTCGTGAAGACTTACTACTCGCTGATCGCTGTCGCTCTGCCGCTTATCTCTGAATTTTCCGACTCTGGTTTACCGGAGTAGTGCCCGGGTTACCGCCCTCTTTTCTCCAGATTCTGCTGCGTTCACTGCCGATCGATTCGATTCCACTGGGACAGTTGGTATAAGCTGGTCCAGCGATTCTTTCCACTTCTAGTCATGATCGCATTCACGTCCTTCGGATTCTTCTCAGTATTACTTGGCAATCCTCCCAGAGGACGGACTGATACTTGTTCTGCAATCTGCCCCACTTAGTGTGACAGATTCTACACCAATGGTTCCAGATTGGTCAGTCTTGTATCATTCTTCTGACAATATGTGGTGAAGTTTGTAATCAGCTCAGTCATGGATTTCGTAAGTTGATTGACCGTATCGGTCACAGTTGAGCTCATTTTATCCATGGCTGCTTCCCAACCACCGGACTTGTTGAATTGAGGCTTGAATTCACTAGTTTGTCTCGGTCTCTCTCCACCGTTTAAATCACTTTGTCGAAAACACCCAGTAGGGTCACTCAGTGTAAAACCAGGGTGGTCATGAGAACCTGGGCGATATCCGCCCCTATAAGGATTTCCTTGCCTCTCTATATAGTTCACGTCCTCAATGTTGGCTGCTTCAATATCTTGTACTTTCTCGACCTTGGCAATGCACTCTTTCATGCCATCTATCTTTTCATTCATCGTCATTAGCTGGTATAAAATCTTTTGAGAAGTATCTTCTCCAAATACGCCTTCAACTACTTTGGCGGTTTCAATTTGATGCGTTCCCCACTGACTTGTCAGTGCTATTTGCTCCAACTTCTCTTCAGCTTCTTCAGGTGATAGCAACGCAAAACATCTGTTGCGTGATGCATCAACTCTCATTTGCTCACTTGGCCGTAACCCGTGATAGAAACTATGCATTCGTACGGGCAAAGTGATATCATGGTGAGGGCATCTCCTCTGTGCTTTCTTAAATATTTCCCAAGCTTCTTCAAAGGTTTCAGTAGGTTTCTACTTGAAATTCATAATGTCTTGTCTCATCTGTAGTGACTTCCCTGGTGGGCAGTACTTGTTCATAAACTTCTGCAACAAATCGGCCAAGTTTGGATCGATCCCGGTGCTAGAGACAATAACTATATCTTTGCTTTGTCCTTCAGAGTGAATGGAAATAATTTTAGCTTAATGTTGTCTTCAGGTACTCCTGCTGGCTTGACCGTGCTGACTATCTCCAGAAAGTTGGTGACGTGTACACTAGGATCTTCGTTCGATACTCCATGAAAGGTAGTGTATTTAGTCACCATCTGAATCACATTTGGTTTCGGGTGAAATACTTCAGCCGCATTCTCTGGCTGAACAATTGCTGGTACAAATTACTCGATCATCGGCATTGCATAACTCTGTGGAGTTCTCCTATCTGCTTGTACCACAACTCCTGCTCCATTTTGTCCATTATGTCCGTTCTGTGCCATTTCGATTTTTGTATCCTCCTAAGGTGGAATTTCTTCTTCCCTCTCATTGTGATCACCTTCGTGCGAAATCACGTCGTCCGCCAGCCTAACAGATTTCTCTCGAGCTTCATTTCTCTTTTTCCTAGCAAACTTTTCAATCTCAGGTATGAATCTCTTGAGTTTGGATGCTGAACTTCGTGTAGCTTACTACAAGACACAAAAAGAAAATAAAAAGGTTAGTGACTTGCCTCAGCGGCTGTTACACACGCCTGGCAGACCCAAAAATACAGACTCTGACTACTGTCCCGACGCTAAACAAACAGAAATGATTCTGCCAAAATTTAGACCCTCGGTTTACCGCGGTAGACCCTCGGTAAACCGGCTGCTATTTTTTTCCAAATTTTAACAGAACTGACTCTGTACGACTCTAGTATAAACAGACTCAATTAAACAGACTCAAATATATACAGAAAACTGAATCTTAAATAAAAAGTATTCTTGACACGAGTCCCCGGCAGCGGTGCCAGAAAATCTTGATCGCGTTCAAAGCACTTACTAGCAATAGGACTAGGTCTATCGTGGTAGAGTACTGGCGAGTCAAGGTCGATCCCACAGAGACTCGTAAGAACGTCTAATTATCAAGATTGATCTTGTCACAATAATGGTCTACGACCAACTATAATATAGACAGTAGTAAATTTGGTTCCTCAAACTAACAAGGTTACGCTAGTTCACACGAAGCAAAAACGAGTTTCTAATATATTAGTTCAATTATGAGTAATTAGTTATTCCCCCCACACATGCAACAGTCCTCCCATTGGTGAATTTATTCATTGTTCAGCTACAGGTACAACTCCTAAGCCTATCTACTCTGACAATGGTAGTAGAAAATCTATACGCAACCTACCCTCCTTAATTGGTCCGTAATAGCCCATACGCATAAAGAACTAGAGCTGTCGATATTGAGCTCTAACTCATACAGCAAACCCGCCTAGACAGTTATCGACATTATCAGCACGTTCCAATGGGTCCATTCAAGATAATGTCCAAACATAGCACTTCACTATTCGTATTTCATGCTAGGTTACGATGACATGCAAATAGTTGATCAGGCTACTAACATGTAAATTAAATCTATCGATCAACGTAGCTGACGCCGATTATCATGAATTAGTTGTTAGGAAATCAACGCGGAAACGCACCGGAATTCAAAATTTTATTTCCTTTGACCAGGATCGACTTCGTTTAAACAATAAACAAATAAGCTAGTAGACGGTGATTACCTTGGTTGATCTAAAAGATCTACGTTTTGACCGTCTAAGGAGAGTAGTTCTGCATAGAGCCGCCCAAGTGTTCGGCCTCTACCGCTAGTCCACACGAACAGCTCGCCGGAATCCCACCATGGATTGCTATTGGAAAACTCCGGTTGCTAGACCGGCTCTTTTCCCCTCTCTCCAACTCTCTATAGGATGCTCTCTATTTTACACAAAAACTATGAGCTCTTGCAATTGTGATGTACAAAAGACCTTGACACCGACTTCCTTTATATTGAAGAAGTGGCGCCCCATCTACGTGTGGAGGAGAAGAAAACACTTTCCCAAAAAAATAAGGAAAATATAATTGATTGATTTATCTCATTTATTATAATATCTTATATTAAATAAATCTAGGATATTGTCAATATCTTATATTGAATCTCAATATATTGTCAATATCTAATATTGACTATCTTTATTATATTACCATAAATCAATTTACACATGTGTATATATCACATATATATTACACAAATAAATCTATTTATTATATATACACACAGTTGGTGCGCATGGAAATCTCCAATTTGCATTGATGCGCCACATGCATGTATTATATTTATATATATATATATATATATATTAATATATAATATTAATATTTGGTAATACTATTAATTAAATTACACAATCCAAGTGTATCTTATACACACACAAATTGCGCCACCTTAGCCAACAAATTGGCATCCGGAATATTATTTAATTAATATAATATTATTAATCTCTTGTATTTAATTTATTCATAATAAATAAATACCACCATATTAATTTACCACTATAACCTTTATAGTACGAGAAAAACTTTCCTTATTTGTTTATCAACTATAACCACATTTTAATCCAGCTTGATGTTCATATGTGTGTGACCCGATAGGCTTCCGAATATGTTGGCCGTTGACACAAAGTGCAAATTACGAAAAAGCCCTTCATGCCTAACGATCACGGGATAGCGTCTAGCAACACACCGTGACCCCCAATCATCGGAAGTCAAATGCAATGACTACTACCTTTCATGTGAAACAGTTACCGTGTAACTTACAATCCTATCGCTGTAATAATATCCATACGGTCGTACGTCGAGTGTCAAACATTAACGACCGTATCTTATAATCTGGATATCATGCCCTCTCGAAGTAACTCATTTACTCCCACTTTGCAATGATTCACGAGAGCTAGACATTCCTTATAAGAAGGCCATTTCGGATATTCGATCCCAATCATAGGATACGCGATTCCCAGACGACCAATCATGTATACTCCACATGCTTCAATATCATACCCAATCACTACCGCATGATCGCCCGTGACTAGGGAAACCTCAATAGTGTCAAAGCATGACAATCCACACCGTGATGCCATGAAGACTCGGTCCAAAGGATAATTACACAACCGCCACATAGTGTGACACTTAACCGTGTAAAGTGGGTCACCTAACGACGCATTCTCTAATACACGCCCACGCATACCCAAGTGTCTTTACACTTCGATAGATGAGATCTATCCCCGGCCTTCAAGGCAGAAAGACATCTAATACGTGCTAGTCTATTTATACTATCAATGCCCTGTTTAATAGTACATCACCTAGAGACATTTAAGTATCAAACTTATTAAAGTGATTAGAGATCTCATCAACCATAATCGCCTATCATGGTTTTCTATCACGATTTAATACTAAGGACGTTATCATATAACAATTCATAATTGGTTCTTTAAAAGAACATATATATGACAACAGAAAAGCCATTTAATCTATGTATAATCATAAAGAAATACTAGAAATGATCCGACCCAGTCGGATACGGTCCAACCCGATTGGGTTTATGACACTATTTCAACATTAGTAATTTACTAGGTATCCAGATCTTGCGATATAGACCGTCGCAGATCTGAAGAACGCAACTACTATTTCATGATTTCTTCACCAATGAATCAGATTTATAACACATGTGGTAAAATAAACTAACTACTACATAATTAAACTGAATCGGCAATTAAAACATATTAGTCGAATAGACCAACGATAGATCTACATCTGGAAAAGACAGAAAATCATACCCTCGAAGATGAGCATAGATCTCCCTCGGATCTCTCCCTAGGCGGCGACTCCGTCGTCTCTCCGACTAGAACTCATAAAATAAAGAACAAAGAACTTTTATTGCATAATTTTCCTTGAATAATTTGAGTACATTGTGTTCTGAGGCGAAGCCTCTTATTTATAGCTATCTAAACCGACTTAGAAACATCTAGTTCTATCCCTCGTCCAAGAAAACATGTTTCGGAAGGATCTGAACTCTCGGTAAGTCGGCACCGCCTCCCGGGTTACCGGGGGTAATTTTGTCATTTTTCTTCAGCCGACTTAACTTGGAAGGTTCTGGAATACCCTAGGCTCATTCCTTTCGTTCAGGCCACTCCAGATTCGTCCATGATGCTCGGCCCAATATTTCGTATTCTGAAAATCATCAAATAACGCACGAAATAATATCGAAATAGGGAAAATAAATGCTAAGTGCAGATTTCTCGACTCACGAACCCGACATATGCTATTCAACTCAAATAGTTCATATTTATAGGTCGAAACTACTATTTTTAGCTCATAAAGTATAGAATGTTGATGTCGCAGCTCATAAACTACTATTTTAACCGAGCGTCCCTGTCTAAATTTAGGCTCGGGGCTAAAAAAAATTAGGGGCCCTTCGAAAAAAAACAGTAACCAAAAAATATATAAAAAAATACAACAAAAATGCTGCGTGAGATAGTCATGGGTTTGGAAGAAAAAAAACCTACTTATTCGACTCCTAGTCCTAGTTTAAAAAAACAAAAATTATTGTAGCTAGAAAAAACTTTAGGGGTCCTTCGAAAAAAAACAGTAACCAAAATATATATAAAAAAAAATAAAACAAAAATGCTGCGTGAGATAGTCATGGGTTTGGAAGAAAAAAAAACCTACTTATTCGACTCCTAGTCCTAGTTTAAAAAAACAAAAATTATTGTAGCTATCAAGGTTCGAAACCGAGTCTCATGTTTAATATACTAAAGTGCTAACCATTAAGGTAATACATTTCTTGTTCATATAAATACAGTATATATATAATATTAGGTCGAAATTTTGTTGGGCCCTTAAATTTATTGATTTTCGGGGGGGGGGGGGCTCCGGGCCAAGGCCCCCTTGGCCCCCCAGGGGCGCCCCCGTCATCATATTTTACCCATGAGACTTTATACATAGTGTTGTCATCTAGTAGTTTGAGACGCCATGTTGCAAATGTTGTTTACTTTGCATTTGTGTTCTTACAGGTTTGAAACCAGTAAAACCAAACTCTTCAAGCAGATTGAGTGCATATTTCCTTTGACAAATGGATATGCCTGCCTTAGACCTTGTTATATCTAGACCTAGGAAAAACATGAGTTCACCGAGATCCTCGATTTGAAACAAATCGGTTTGGTAGGTCCATCAAAATAATAAGAACCGCTAATGGACAAGAATTTAAGTGTAATTCTTTTTATAATGAGAAAGGCGTCGTTCATCAAACAAATTATGTGAATACTCCACAACAAAATGGCATTATATAATCACTCTTACTATTGTTCTTAAGAATCAATCTTCTTATCTTGTGATACGTCATAATCAACATGAATACACTGACATACAGGTTTTTGATTGTCTTGCCTTCTCATCTACTTTACCCCATGGCAGATCAAAGTTTGATTCAAGGGCCATGACAAGCGTCAACTTGGGACAAGATAGTAACACAAAAGGGTACAACCTTTTTGATATTTTTGAAGTTTTTGTATCAAGAAATGTTGTCTTCTATGAACTAGTGTTTCCCTATGCCAATACTCAATCTTAGTCCACTAGTATCCGATTTACTATACTTGTGCCTTATATTTATTGTGAAAATATAACGTTAGAAGGACAAACTGCTACTAACAGAGAAGACACAATTCAGACATATAACGGCGCTGAATCATACAACAATGAAGTCAATGAAAACATTATGAGGTCTCATGGACAAAAAAAGACCTCTTACTTGTCTTAATGACTGTGTCTACAACTAGGTGTCTCATATTACTCCATATCCTATTGATTTTGTTGTGGATTATACTAATCGTTATTATAATTACACAACATATGCCATGGCAGTTGACAAGACAAAAGAACCAAGCACTTATAATCAGGCAGTGAAACATAAAGAATGGCTGGAAGCTATGCAAAAGGAAATAGATGCTCTGATAAAGACCAAGACTTGTGAAGTGGTAGATTTACCTCATGGGAAGAAAGACAAGGTTGTAAATGGGTATATATGATAAAACATAAGGCATATGGTTCAATTGAAAGATAAAAAGCTAGATTGATTGCGAATGGATATACACAAATTTATGGCATTGATTATGAAGTTAGAAACCATATCTCAAGTAGCTAAAATAAATACCATCACAATTCTCCTTGCCATAGCAACCACAAAGAATTTATTTATGCTAACAATGCATTCTTGCACGGAGAATCGAGATTAGAAGTTTGCATGAGACCACCTCTAGGATTTCAAACTAACAATGTATAAGTATGTAAGTTGACTAGATCTTTATATGGTTTTAAACCAGCAGTGAATAATACCTTATAAAAAAAAAACAATAATTAAAATTTAAAAAAAAAAAACAAAACAAAACAAGCAGTGAACATGTGAACAATGAAATTAAACGCTGACATCTATTCTATTAGCCCTTAGGTAGACACACAACCAAACATGACTATATTTTATTTACCAAGACATCTGCAAAGGAAATTTAAAAAACACTATAAACTTGTTCATTGTTATTATTATTTGGTTCAAGGATACAAAATTTTCATTATTATTTACGGATTAATCTAGTGGCATTAAGGATATATATGTAACATGTTTGGCAAGCAATATAGAGTGGGAAAGGTAACAATTTCTTCCTTTGGTTTAAATATATATATATAGTATTAACATTCTCCATCTAATGTGAAAAATAAATATGATTAGTGGCAAACTTGCTATAATTAATCATTTTCTGCTTCTTCGTTTAGGTGGCAGCATCAATCTAGAGGTCTGTCGCCTATGCTATTGTTTCTGAAGATCATAATACAGAGGATCCGCCGCTTGACTTATGCTAATGTTATTTTGTGAAAATTAATTAGAATGTATGATATTTCATATGGAATTTAGCCTCAAAACATATCATAAGAAATGATTTTTGCCGTTTAAGCATTCCCTTAATTGACCTTAGGAGAATCAGAAACGGCATTGACGAATGGTCAACTTGCGACCTATAGGTAAATAGAATAGTTAATTGAACTTAACTGCGATTGTAATAAAACGTGGTAATGCAAGATAATTAAGTTTTATTATTATTATTATTATTATTATTATTATTATTATTATTATTATTATTATTATTATATATGGGGTGTTTGTTTGTTTGTTTTTTATTTTAATATAATAAACAAGACATTTTTTTGAAGATGTGAAAAATGTTTGTACAATCTCTCAACACAGCCTTCCCTTACACTCCCCCCTTCCCCCTTTTTTTTTCTTCTATCTTTCACATTTTGAATTTGTTGCATTTTTATTTACCTGTCATTTTATATTTTTAATGCATCATTTATTTATTTATTTTCTTTTTTTACCAATAAAGTATTTACATCTTCAATAAATAAATAATACATTTTCAATACTAAAAACTCATATATCAACAAAGTATTTACATATGCAGTAAAAAAATACATTTCCAATAATATATTTTAGATATATTAATTAATTACTTTATTAATCTGTGTGATTATTCTCTCTGCACCATAAAAAAAAACGGAGGGAGTACCAAAAGACATAGACGAACTATAGCCCGCTTCCTTAAACCTTTTTTATTAATATATATTTTACGAAACCTTTTTTTACTATTAAGAAAAAAAGGAAGGTTCGTACAAGACGTATCATGTCCTCCCCTTATACCAAAGACGTAGACGAAGCGTAGCCCTGCCCTCTAAAAACCTATGAGTGGTAAACCTGTTGTGGGATTAGAAAATGTGCAGCACCCTATGCTTGCAAAAAAAAAAAAATCCTGGTTTAAGGTGCCCGCTTCCTTAAACCTATGTGTGACAAACTTGATGTGGGACAATTCAACGCATAGGAAAGATACGCTTCCAAAACTAAAAAACCGTAAAATGTAAATACATCAATGGGTGGTTACATCTGTTTTTTTTTAAATGTAATGTTGTGTTCACAACAAGATGGACAAAACAAAAAGACACAACACATCATAATTAATGATGTAAGATGTGTTGTGTCAAATTTATTGTGGATATAACAATTTTCTTTTGAATAGTATCGAGACACTTTTCAAGGTCCAAGTGGAGAATTAATACACACAAAGGCACAGTATTGAATATGACCTCTAACTTGGATTTAAGCATGCTCTACTACTATATTATTTGGTGCATTAGAAACGTAGAAACACAGAGAAAGACAAACAGATCAGCCTAAAAGACCATGTCATTTGCAAATGATAATTATTAATGAGCATGAGGCATGGATTAAAGTATATATATATAAGATAGAACCTCCACAGATGTATCACCAACTGTGGCATCCTTGTAGATGCATTTAATTAATTTCATTGCTAGAGGACGAAGAGATACGATAAAAGCAATAGAGTGTGAGGGACCTTTGACGTTTATTGTTTTATTATATTATTACTATTGACTAAGCTTTATCTTTTTTTATGGGCAAAAAGAAATTATATTGTAGAAAATTTAAAAGCTAAATACAACAATGACGTCTTTAATTATATTTGAAAGTTAACAATCCTAGCTAGACATTTAAACACGAAACAAGAGGTTCCAAAACTTCAACGATTTATATGATCCAAAAGTTGCTAAATCTTTTTATATACTTGTAATCACATGATATATGATTGTTATACTTTTATCTAACTCCGTATTTATTTATTACACTAGACAGTTCGTTTTTTTTTTTTTTTTTTTTTTTGATTTTTGAAGCAACAGTTTCATGGATTTTGGACAATAGAAAATGTCTCTATTTTACCTCTGAGAGAATGTTGAGAAAAACGGCATGGGAGCATATGTGCAAGCCTACAGGGTAAGGGGGATTGGTGTTCGATCTTTTGTCTGATGTTATTGACACTTTCTCCATGAAACTATGGTATCGATTACGGCAAAAGGAAGGTTTATGGGCGCATACTATGCATGCAAAGTACCTACAACATCACTGGCCATCCGACTCTCTTACCTTTTTCTAATACATTCTCTCATGCATGAAGCGCATATAGAACGTTCGAGAGCGGGCAGAGGAAACATTTATTGGAAAGTTGGTAAAGGGAAGATGCTTACTACCAATAGTGGGAGATGCTTACTAACAAAGTGTAGAAGAAGGCAAATGTCAATCTCTGTTCATCTGAACAGATGCGAAGACTGGCACGACAACGGGATGAACCCACGTAGAAACTGAGAAAAAGAGTCGTCTAGAAATTCTAATGTGGCATTGCTTTGGGGTTTTAGCTAGGGTTTAATAAAGGTTAACCCGGGGCGCGAGATCACAGCTGAAAATGATGGGAATTGGGATCATCTATATAGTTTTGCTGTCTAAAATTTAACAACATTGTTCCGCCTCAAATTGAATATTTTTTTCTACGGGCGAGAAAAAATGGTTGAATTCCATATGTACACCATGCAATGACCTTTTTCATTGCATCACTGTAGCAGGGGTAAAAAGTTACCTTTTGCGTCACTTTTTACAAGAGACGCAAAAGGTAAAAGGTGACGCGAAAACATCTTTTTGCGACGCTCGTAAACAGTGATGTTAAAGGCTCCTTTTGGCGGCGTTTATTTTATGGCGTGGCAAGCTGTAGTGTAGCAAAAAGGTATTTTTTTTGTAGTGATCTTGTATGCAGTAGTAGTCCAACAAACTTTCATGTTTTTATATTTGTATCTCAAAAAATCTTTCATTTTTAATGATTGTTGAATCTTTATGCATAAAGAATAAGTTTTCATAGATATGACGACGAGTAAACAACTGCCATTTTGGATGAAGGAATCATTTTGTCCGTGCTTTTGTAATTCGTTGTGTTGGATGAAAATGGTCATTGCATGGTGTACATGTGGAATCCCACCATTTTTTTTCAGGCCCGTAGAAAAAATATATATATCGTCAATTTGAGGCGAAACGATGTCGTTAAATTTTTAGACAGCAAAACTTATACAGATGATCCCAATTCCCACAATTTTCAGCTGTGATCTCGCTCCAGGTTAACCTCTATTACAAAACCGCTATTAAACCCTAGCTAAAATCCAAAGCAATGCCACATCTGAATTTGTAGGCGGCTTTTTTTCTCGGTTTCTACGTACGTGGGTTCATCCAACTCAGTTAATGGTTGTTCTTGTGTCTTCGCATCTGTTCAGATTAACACAGATTGACATTTGCCTTAGTAGGCACCTCCCACTATTGGTCAGTACACTAGATTTCATAACCTCGTTAATGGCGTTATTTACTTGTTCTAGATTTCATAACCTCGTCAATGACGTTATTTACTTCTTTTTTTCTTCTTGAATCTAATTTTCTAGGTGTCGAGTGGTTCTGGTCGTTAGTGTGTGATTTGAGGTAATTAGCTTTTTCAAATGAAAAAATTCCTGCTCTTAGCTTGTGATCTGTTGGGTGAAAATACCCATTCTTAGTATCTGGACTGGTAGCTCTATGTTTTTTCCATCTGATTGTGAAATTGGTTACATGCATTGATCTGGGGTTGGTGTGTGTGCACTATAATGATGCAGAATTTCAGCGTAGGCCAATAAAACAATATTTGTTCAGGATTGCTTCAAAAAAAGATAAAAGGTTTTCCACACGAACCTGGCTTCTTAGATGTAGGGGCATAATATAATGAATTGAATTTGACCTGTTGTATGCCATTTGTTAAGTTGGTGTATCTATTAGTCTACCATGTACGTGTCACTTGTTGCCTGTTGGAAGGAAAATGAAAATGTATACTTGAAACGAATAGGTTTGTTAGTGAGCAAGTTGATGATTTGAAGTGTTGTTTAATTTTGACGGTCTGAAAAATTGATTCAAAAGAAGTTTTGTCAAAATAATCTTAATGCATTAATTACTCCCTCAGCTCCGTCCCAATTGTTTGGGACTTATTCCATTTATGGATGTCCCAAAATTGTAAAGTAGTCATGTTTTTAATGACTAGAGAAGCTTAAATGATGTTACCTTGAATTTTTAGAGTTTCAAAAAGCCCCAAACAAATTGGGACAGACTTGAATTTATCGGAGTTAATAATTATACTGAAATTTATTTGATATATTTGTATTAGAGTACTACGTAGCTATTTGACTACTTTTTATCGAAGTTAATAAATAGTTAATTTAGAGTTCATGACTTTATTAAGCCTGATTTGATTGGTCTGCTCGGTTCTTACTTGTTAAAATAAACTTCGTTTTTGCAGGCTGGTTTGGTCATTTTCTTCTTTCTTCTCTTTAATTTGTCCATCCTATTTTCTTTAAAAATGTATTGCCAGGTGATATGGTAAATACCCCTTTTTTTTTTTTTTTTTTTTTTTGTAATAAGCATTAACAACACCTTTTCACATAATTTGGATGGCTTGTAAATATTTGAAATAATGACTAATAAAGAAAAACTGACTCATACCATGGCAATGTCCCTGATTATAAATTCGTAGCTGTTGTTTTCTTGTTTCAATCTTGTGTATTATTCGGCAAGCATGTCTTTGTAGTTCATAGACATGACTTAACGTTGTAAACATTAATTAGGGTGACATGACAATGTTACTCATCACATGTATTCTGCTTAATTGACGATAATCATATTTCCTGCACCATTAATTAGGCTTCTGTACCAGGGGTTTAAAAAATCTGGATTCTATTTGTGTTTGTAGATATTGATGAGATGTCTTTACCAACAGCTAGCTGCCACGTCTTGTGCTAAACAACGTCGCTTGCATGTGAAATGCTCAACAAATCTTGCGTCATGTGAATGCCTCCCTCCACTCCATGACGGTGGTGCTGACGGGTCGGGGAAAAACGACGTGTTCTTACGCATGTTAGCTGGTTTTTCAAAGGCATCGGCTGGTGACTGAGGTTCTATGGAATGGTCATGACATAACAGATTCAGGGATGTTTCATCAGTACAAGCTACAACTGGGTTGGGTTTTCACTTAAAGACGCGATCAAAGAGAAGTTTACGGTTTTGGACAATGTTCAATGGTTTGAATTAGTTCTGGAAGGAAAACAAGGAAGATCAATGGAGCTGATGGGATTAGGAAGATTAGCAAAAGAGGACAGAGAAAAAGATTACAACTTGCAAGGGTAATAGCAAATGATCGTCAGATATGGTTACTAGATGAGCCGTCGATCAGTAGCATTGGATGAAGATGGTGTGAAACTGGTGGTGCTGAGCATAGAAAGAAAGGGGGGGGATTGTCATTGTGGCTACGATTGAAGATGCTATGCTTTTAAGATTTCTTTAGCTGTTTCCTACCAATACATGAACTCGATCGCTTGATTCTCATTGGTCATTACCGATTACTATATTATGCAATTCATAATATAGTATAGTATAGACTTTTGAGGCATCGAAATTCAGAAACTACACTAGTTTTAACTGGCCCCTTTGCTTCATCCTTACCCTTTCACCTTTACTTTCAAGTTTCTGATGTAGTACATCCAAGCTAATTAATAATATTTTATTATGTTTTAATTAGTTAATAGTTATATGGGCTTTTAAGTATCCTAAATGGGCTTTGTAGCCTATAAATAGCCTAAGTTCTATATGTTGAGAGGATAGCATGTAATCTTGAATCTTATTCTCTTTGAGAATTAATTATCTTTTGAGCTTGGATTAGCTCGTTTATCCATTTATTGTAGATCCTCTACATCATCTACATCATCTGGTATCAGAGATCGGAGCTTAGGGTTTCTCCCTTTGGTGATCCATGGCTGGCGCTGATGAAGGAAGCCGGATTCGCGACGTAGTTCGGGGTTCAAGATCCGATTGGATATTTTGTGGAAACTTGATCGACGACTTGGTTCTTATAAATCTGAATTGAATCAAAGTACGATTGAGATTCAAAATTGTTGAGAGATTTCAATGCCATGGACGAGTTCTTCCTCGTCCGCCAAAGGAGTTGAAGATCGCACATATGTTGGACGACTTGGTGAAATCGTTCTCCAACGGCCGGAAGTGAACGGAGAAGCAACTGCGCAGGAGGCTAATAGGCGTTGGGTAAGGTCGTATCTTCCGCTCTTCAGCGTACATCAAACAAGGAAGACCTTTTAATTGGTTCGATGCGATCGATCACTTTTTGAAGAAACCCAACCACCGGAGACGATCAAGTGCGAATTTGGTATCATATGTTTTGGAAGGGAAGCGAGCGGTGGTGGCAAAATTTTCAACAACAGAGGTCATTGGATGGTGAATCGGAGATCAAATTATGGCCTAAGATGAAATTTATCTTGTCTAATGATTTACGGCCCGCCCGGTGTTCGATAAAAGGTTCACGAGAAGTCGAAAACAGCTGACAAAGTTGTGAATTATGGGCACAACATTCCCGATGAAGAGGAAAGTAAAATTTGGATGTGAATATGACGCAGAAGCACATAACAACAATGATGAAATTGCAATGGAAAAGACTGATAAAGTCACACCCACCAAGTGTTCGACAAATTACCTCAGCAACATACATCTTGAGAAGAGTGTTTATATGGGTTCTACTGAGCTATATAATAGTGTGTCAGATTATTCAATCAGATTGACACATGGGGCTGAGGGTTGTGTGAAGCAAGTTGAAGAAGAGAAAAACATTGGTGCTGAAGTTAAGCTCACAAATTATGCTACTAGGAAGGCGGTCTATAATGATGAAGCAGATTCTGAATTGGGTTCAACTGGGGTGCCTGCAATTAAGATTGTTCTTCCATCAGCAACCATTGATGCCAAACAAAAAGTAAAGAGCGTTGAAGCAAGGATTGAATGTAACGACTCATTTGATGTCCATAAAACTAAAGTCGTCGTCTCGGAAAGGTTGGATTCAGCTATCGAAGTCAAGCAGAGGAAAGGAGTTGCAGTGGTTAAACACCTAAAAGCTGATAGATTCATGCCTACCACTTGTTCGACAAAATTCCTCAACCAATTAAACATACATGGGACAAATGATGGGAGGTTGAGTAAGATTCTAATTGAGAATTTCGATCCGGGTGGCAAGTGGCAATGCAGACTGAGTGTGGATGATGGACAAGGGCAAGTGTTACATCATGCTACACCATCTTCTCGAGATAGCAACGTTTACATTAAGAAAGAAAAACAAAGTCGAGTCTTACAAGCAATTAGCAGAGTTATTGAAGGGTGCGACTTTGAGGTATGTCATCAAAGTTTACATTAAGAAAGAAAAACAAAGTCGAGTCTTACAAGCAATTAGCAGAGTTATTGAAGGGTGCGACTTTGAGGTATATATGTCATCAGAATTTTAATAGTACTAAGAAGTGGTGTATGGTTGTTCTAAACAACACAACTGGGGCAGTGAAAGAAGGAAAATGTGAGGAAAATGATCGGTTAGTGCATTTGAAAAGATTTTTACATGTGATGAAAAGAGCTTTGGAAATGAAACAATGTTTGTTTGCAAAGATAATGTTCTGGGGATTCATAGCATTTAACATTCTTTCTATCCAAGGACACTTTTTTTTGGAGAAGTGCAACTTGTTTGTGTGTTCATGGCTGGGGAGCATACATGATAATATAGTGAGCCGTTATGAATTAATGAGCCGAAAACCAACAGGAATGCTTCAATTTCTCTTCATTGACTCTGAGCACCTTAATTTGTCCAAATCAGCTAAGATGGAGAGCATCAAGTCTACATTTGAGTTTTATGCGCTTCCAAATTCTTGTGGAGCAATTGGTTCTACTCACATTGTGATGCCACTTCGTGAAACCTCTGTAAATTGTGATGACCAAGACCCCACTTCATATATGTTCTTGTGTGGAAATGTTGATAATGAGTTCCGATTTTTGGAAAATATTAATGGTTGGTTAAGATGGATGACTATAACTAAGCCATTGAGCCCCCGGCCCTTGAGGTTCTCTAGTTCCGACGGTAGTATGATATATGCTTCGTATTTTGAAAGTCGACAATGCAGGAAGCTTGCAAAAGGGCATACAAATGTTGTGACACATCTCCTTTGTTGGGGTTGCTGTTTGTCATATGTTTTGCTGAATCATACATTGCAGATGTCCTCTTTAAAGGCAGCAAGAAAGAAATTCATTAATCCACGGTTTGCACATCTTCTCGTAAGTAAACTCGGAGATTTAAGCTTGGGCAAGGAGTTCATTCTAGGGACAATGATTTTGCATGGTGAAAGACGGATCATGGTCATTTGCTTGTTGGAAGTACTACCGTGTTTACTAGCCTTCTCTAATGATTATTTTTCTATATTGGATTCTGAGGCAATGGAGCCAAATTTTGTTATTTCAAGGAGCTTCATCAGTTTATATGGTGGTATGAAACTAGAATTTATTATTCCTTATGAAAATTTTATTGCTCAATCTTTTAAGTGGACTACTGTGATGAAACTATGTCTGCTCTCAATGAAGATTATATTGTTTGATGAAGCTGATCAAATGTTAGCCATGGAAGGATGGCAGCCTTTGAATTCGGAACTGATTTTTCATGTTCTCTTAAGTTTCGACCCGGGCGGCATTGCCCTTTCTTCTAAAACTTGGAAGCCTATTCCAAGCATCAGGAAGGTGCATCTATTTCGGTGTTTATTTATGTATGTTGCTGTTCCTAATGGTTCTTTGGAGGAAGGCTTTGAAACTATATCAGCTCCAAGCATTATATCACAGGGAGGTTACATGATGAATCCGTTTTCGATGTGTTTCGGACATGATGGAAGAAGAAGAATCAACTCCGGTGATACTGGGAGACTTGATCGGGAAAAGACATCATTTAGTGTGAATCCATTACAACCAGCTACACACATCAATTTGATATTTATTGATACAACTCGTGGACGAGTTATTCGACGGGAGGGTTGGAATGATGAGTACCACTCCAACAAAGAAGGGAAGTTTATCATGACTACGCCAAGTGTTTCTACAATTTCTTCATGGTTGAGCATTTTATGGGACAATGGACATTTTATACTTCCTTTGAGATTGTTTTACAAGATGGTGAATGGACTAGATCCACCAATGGAGCTTAACGGTGAGCTTGGGAGGCCTCAATGTGGATCTCTACGAGTTCGCTCGTGGACGAGCTTTTCGAGTAGAGGGATAGAGATGATGTAGTACATCCAAGCTAATTAATAATATTTTATTATGTTTTAATTAGTTAATAGTTATATGGGCTTTTAAGTATCCTAAATGGGCTTTGTAGCCTATAAATAACCTAAGTTCTATATGTTGAGAGGATAGCATGTAATCTTGAATCTTATTCTCTTTGAGAATTAATTATCTTTTGAGCTTGGATTAGCTCGTTTATCCGTTTGTTGTAGATCCTCTACATCAGTTTCCTTCCACACCCCCTTCAAAGCTTTATCCACCGCCCCTGTGAGTGTTTTTTTCCCACTCGATTGATGCAATCCAACACACTCCCTTCCTCCTCTGCAAGCACACCTAAATATCTCCATTCTTCACTTTCTTTACCTTCTTCTCTTCTATCCTTCTTTCCTTCAATGCAGCCACTTCATCTTCATCTTCATCTCCATCTCCGTTTATTACAATCTCTTATCACTAGCTCTCCAACGACTCCTTATGACAAACCAAACACTGTCAGGATTTTACCTCCTTCGATGGCCTTGGAACTCATAACATGTCCACATTGGCTTCAGAGCAAAGAATTTATACTACTTCCCATTGAACTCCAACCCCTATATATATTGGGCACTGAAGTCTCTGTCCCCCATTCCCATCGTATAACCCTGGAATCTCAGATACCTCAACTGCCCTTCAAACCCTTGTTTATATAACCAAGCTCCTTAGGCAATTTCTTCTTCAACAAAGCCCCAACCAACGCTTCCTTACTAAAAAAAAAATTCCTTATTTAAAGCTGATTAAAACTTCCGTATTTAATTAAAATGGGGCGTGGGTGGGTTCCGTATTTCAAAAAAAAAATAGATTTATTGTGTTACACTTTAAAAAAGATTTTAGTGTGTTACATTGATTCCCGTGTTTTTTTTCTTTTTTATTCTTCCAATTTTTTTATTACGTTATAAATGGTATTTATGGTATGAGAACAAATTATTCGCAAAAAAATTCCATATTTAAAGCTGATTCCGTATTTATTTTGTTTGTCGATTTTTTTTTTCTGATTCCGTATTTATTATGTTTTTTTTTCAACAGAGGGTATGAAGTAGGTCATTGTACGGGTTTGGGTCAAAATTACGGGTAATTGGATTAAAACAGCTTTTCTTTATATTATAGTATAGATATAGATTCGAGCTTCTCGCGAGTAGTCGAGTCGAGTATTGCATTACTCGAGTATCGTTCGCTTAATCTACGAGTCGAGTCGATTTAGAGTTCGAGCTGATTTAAACCGACTCGAATCGAGTTTTGAGTCGAATCGATCTCAAACCACTCATGAGCAGCTTCACTCGTTTAGAGCTCTGGTGGGTAAGAGCATCTACAATCGTACCCCAAAAGCACCTCCAATATTGTTTTTCGAGACCTTATTTACCACAATGGACCCTCTACACTTCTCCCAACCTCACAAATTACATACACCAACCTCGACATATCAGGGGAGTCATAGAGATGCTTTTTGTGTAGAAAATTTCTCTCTTTCCAGAGGGAAAATATATTTATAGGCAGGTTTGTTAGTTGAGATAAAAGAAAAAAGGGGAAATGTTAATTGGAGGAGGTATTGAGGTTGTTTATTGGAATGAATTTTTTTTTCATAAATTGAAAAAAAAAATATAACTAAAACGAAAACGATGTTTTTGAAGGAAGCGTCAGACTTAGAGCAGCCCTAATAATCTCATTCTAGAGATATTCTTTGTATCTTTTTTGTAAGAGAGAATAAGCACTTGAAAGAATGTCAAATAATGGTAGTAAAATAGACAAGAACTTTTGGAGACTATCTACTATCTTCTCTAATTTGAGAGTAGATGAGACAATATTCTTGTCTCCAAAATAACACAAAACCTCTCTTTAACAATATTTAATATTATTTTATCACTAGATTCAAAATATTTACCACCACTACAACATCTAATCACACATAAATAATCTCTACAATCCTTTTACATTTATCACCACTACAACATCACATCACACAATAATTATCTCTACAATCCTTCTACATTTATCATCCACTTATTTTTCTCCACATCATCCAAACAACACCATTCAATAGCCTTATCTCCCGATCACCATTACTCTCGCTCTTAGAACAGGAATGAGATAAGGTAATTTCTGGGTTGGAGGACGTGTACTTGTTAATAGCAATTTTCTGCAATGGCGGCCGTTTTACGTGTCCCGTGGCGCCCTCGCATTTCCGTGCCATAATTCTTGTTCGTTCAATAATAATTTTACTCGAGTGGACTTCCATTTTCTCCACTCTCTGTCTCCCCACTATCGATTGACCGGAAAAGGAGTATTAATCGTTCATTTGGATTTGTGGTTACGGCAATGTCTAATTCGACCAAGCCAATCGTTCTTGTCACGAGCCGGTGGGCGAACCGGTATTTTCGATTCTCTGTATTAATTATTTAGCCACGTATTTTGCTTTACAGAACACCAATGTCTACCTTCAAAAAAAAAAAAAAAAACACCAATGTCTGTTGTTTATTCTTATGCTTCCTGTATTTAATGGTGTATACTTATTTTCTGCCTCTTTTTTCCCCTCCAAGGATTTGATTCATTTGCTTGAGTTATCATTGATTCCTCACTCAACAGTGCTAAAACTCTTTCTTTGGCCTTATATCAATTTCCTTAATTTCTCCAAGGACAAATTGTTTACAAGAAATTGAAGGAGAGGGCAGATCAATATACTGCAAGGGGTTTGGTAAGAACAGAGGAGAGTAAGGAGAAAATTGGAGGGGCGGATGATGTTTATGTTGGGGATATTCGGAACACAGACAGCATTCTTCCTGCTATCCAAGATATCGATGCTCTCATCATTCTAACCAGTGCTGTGCCCAAAATGAAACCTGGGTTCGATCCTAGTAAAGGTGGAAGGCCTGAATTCTATTTCGAGGAGGGAGCATTCCCTGAACAGGTCCTTGCATTGTTGTTTCATCATTCTTCTGCCACTGCCATTAACGTGCTGATGCGTTTTGGGATTTTTGCATTTTGGTCAGGTTGACTGGATTGGGCAAAAGAATCAAATTGATGCAGGTTACGGATCCCTTAAGCTCAGACACTGATTTTTTTTGTGCTTGCTTCACTGATGTACTTTAGTTGACCCTTTGTAGCCAAAGATGTTGGAGTCAAGCAAATCGTGTTAGTCGGTTCAATGGGTGGAACGGATATTAATAACCCATTGAACAGCTTGGGGAATGGAAATATTTTGGTCTGTGCCTTTCCTTTCATCCTACATTTTGCAGTATATGCTTTTATTTTTGAAGAAAATACTGTCTCATTTGTTGATTTCTCCTGTACTACTTGGGATCTTGTTAAATAATGGTGTCAACTATGTACATGATGTGTTCCAAAGCGGTTACCGTGCCTCGATTCTCTATTGTGATTAAAATGTTGCACACCAACTGTGTGTGCTTCATCAAGCCGTTGTCATTATAAAACTTAGAATCACAAGCATGAACGGAAATCCGATGCGAGACACTACTTAATTAAATATGCTACATGCTTGCTTTCATTGTTCTTGACTTGCATTTTGGTTATTTATTTGTTATTGAAGGCGATTTCATTGTATGTTGTGGCTAGGTATGGAAGAGGAAAGCTGAACAATATCTGGTAGATTCTGGAATTCCCTATACTATCATCCGGTATGTCCATGTATTATTTTTGCCTATTGCCAAAGTTAGGTTATGCTATTAACCTAGTATATCCCTTTGTTACCAAAGTGTTGATCAACCTCACAAGGGCAAACATATAAATGAAAATGGAAATGCTGTGAGGCATGAAGTGGGACCACCGACTTCCTCCCCTCCTCAACTTTCACACAAATAATTACCCAGTCTATGAACCATGATACTGATACTAACTCGGTCAAGAAGAAATGGGAGAATACGGTTGTGATTCTTTGTTTTCGTTGGGATAGCCTTGTTCGGTAAAAAGTTTCCGGATTTTGGTGCAAAACGTTACTGTTTACGTAACTGCTTTCCAGGCATGAACATGCCTTAAGATTTAGTGGCATGCATGTGCTAAGTTCTTTAATGGATGATTTTTATCTTTCCTGAATCCAAGAACATCCTAGTGATGCATTTGACCATTCTAATTTTCATAGGCAGTACAACAGTAGGAACTATCAAGTTGTAATCACCAAATGGGGGAAAAGGCTATAATTTTTTTTTTTATAATTAATTTCCTTTCCATTTAGGCCTCAAGTCTCTTTAATTATTTATTTTCTGATTGCTTTACATTTCAAAAGTTGGCCAGCAGTAGGCACAGCAGGGCTTGATGAAACTGTTAAGCTCCAAGTAACATTAAAGCATCACGATAGGAGGACTTGTCTGGTTTATTATTTAAAACTTCATTTTTCCCATCAAAGTTTAATGTTTATATTGTTTTATTTGCCATGTTTGAACTCAGAAGCAAACCGTGTAGTAAGTCTTTGTATCGATTCTTGAACCGTGCATTTTTGTGAGTGTAGGGCTGGTGGTTTGCAAGATAAAGAGGGTGGAGTGAGGGAATTATTGGTTGGAAAAGACGATGAACTTCTTAAAACAGATACAAGAACAATTTCAAGGGCAGATGTCGCCGAAGTAGCTATCCAGGTAACAGATTTAGTATTTACTCTGTCAACCGGCTGGCCTTCTGCTGGAATTTGGCTTTCATGTGTTGTTATTATGTTAAATGCTACTATGTAATGTAACTTACCAGGCACTAGAGATTGAGGAAGCCAAGAACAAAGCATTTGATTTATCCTCAAAGCCTGAAGGAACCGGCACACCAACAAAGGATTTTAAGAGTCTCTTCTCCCAAATCACCAGTCGATTTTGACACACTAGTAGTGCCTATAATTACGAGATGGATGGATTCATCAAAATTCCAACATGTCTTGGAGTTTCCGGGAATTCCATTTGTATGCAAAGAGTGTCGTGTGCTGCAATGCCAAAGTTGTTGGTTTAGCGGTTGTTAGAGTATATTGTAATATCTAGATATTAAGGGACCTAGTTGTAATATCTACAAGTATAATATCTAAGATAGATTCTCTTGTACAAGTGGTATATTGTGCTAGTGACAAGTGTCCTAGCCTAAGACTATATATAACAGTGGAACAATCAATGAAATCTTATCCAACCTACTACATTCAGTTATCAAAGTTGGTATCAGAGCCACCTTCTTCTTCCGGCCATGGCCGCCCCCGGGAGCACAGCTCCAGCAGGAAGCACACAGTCTGCTCCTGCTTCTACTACACCGATCCCAGCTCAAACTCTTCCATCTATCAGCTTCTGCAGCCCATTGTTGTCTGTTCCTATCATAAACTTCACTACTCCACCTTTCTCCGGCGCTACTCCGTCCTCTATTCTCCGGTCATCTCCGTTTTCTCCAAATCTATCCACTGTTACAAATACTCCTCCATTTGGAGGTAGCCTAACTCCAAGCTTTACAGTCAAACTCAATCGAACAAACTACTTGTTGTGGAAGTATTCCATACTACCAGTTTTCAGAGGCCATCGTCTTGAAGGTCATGTGTTTGGAATAAAGCCCAAACCACCGGAATACGTCTATACAACGGGAAATCCAGCAGTACCCATCAAAAATCCAGCACATGATGAGTGGGAGACTATGGATGCACTGTTATTGGATGGATGCTTGGATCTATGAGTGAACAAGCACTCCTTGAAGTTGTTGGATGTGGTACTGCTGCTCAAGTTTGGCATACCTCTGAGATTCTTCACAACAATCAAGTTGAGTCCCGAATTTCGGAACTGAAGGATGCCATGACTAAAACTGAGAAAGGAAGCAGGTCTATGGCAGATTATCTAGCTGTGATGAAGACTCATGGGGATGAACTGGTCTCTGCTGGATATCCTGTTTCACAATCTGAGTTGATTTTGGCCACTCTTGGAGGTCTCACCAAGGAATATGAGTATATGATAGTTCATATCACATCGAGGGTTGGTTCTCAATCTTGGCCTGAAGTCCAGTCTCAACTGTTTACACATGAACGCCTGCTTGCAAGGTTTAATCCTTCATCTCCACTAGACCTATCTCAATCTAGTGCTCACATTGCTCAAATGTATCAAGGAGGAAATAGAGGCTCCAGAACAATGGAAAAGGAAGAAACCGACAGGGATCTGGAAGAGGAGGTAGAGGAAATGGTAGAGATGCTAGCATTGGACCAAGACCTACATGTCAGATATGTCTTAAGGTTGGTCACATTGCATCAGAGTGCTGGCATAGATATGAGTCAAATACCAACTCCCAGGGTAATGGCAATCAAAACAGTGGAAACAGACAAGTAGCTGCTTACCTTACCACACCAGAAATGGTGGGAGATCCAAGCTGGTATGCAGATTCTGGAGCAACTAACCATGTAACTTCTGACATGGCAAACTTGCAGATCAAATCCGAGTATGATGGTAATGAGTACTTAACTGTTGGTAATGGCCAAAAATTGCATATAGCACACACTGGACATTCTATCATTGAACCCTGATATGCATTTGAATGATATTCTGCATGTTCCTTATATTAAAAAGAATTTGATTAGCATTTCCAGACTAACATCTGATAATAATGTCTTTGTTGAGTTTCATGGTTCTAAATGTTTGTGAAGGACAAAGTGTCAAAGAGAGTACTTCTGGAAGGAACCCTGGCAAATGGCCTGTATCAGATTCAGCCTATTTTCAGTGAAGATCAGACCTGCACCAAGAGTTCCCTTCAATCCAAGTGTGATGCTCCTAGTAGTTTTATTGCTTCAGCTATCTCTAATGAAACTAGTCCTGATATTTGGCATAGAAGATTAGGGCATTATAGTCTAATGCACCAAGATTGGGGCATTATAGTCTAAGAGTTTTATATAATGTTGTTTCTGATTATGGTGTAGCCATTACTAGCAATCTTTCTTTTTGTGATGCATGCCAATTTGGCAAACTTCATGATGTACCTCTTGGTTCATCTACTAGTCTTACTATTAACGTTTTAGACCTGATTCACACTAATATTTGGGGACCTGCCCCGGTTCAATCCACTGGTTTTACTTATTACATTCACTTCATTGATGATTTTTAGTAGATTCACTTGGATTTATCCACTAAAACATTAGGTAGATGCCCCTGCTACTTTTGTTCAGTTTAAAAAACTGGTTGAAAACACCTTCAACACTACTATTAAAAGTTGCTCGATCGATGGGGAGGGATTATAAGTTTTGAGTCATTTCTAGCTGATCATGGGATTAAATTCAGGCACCCATGTCTTCATGTCCATGAGCAAAATGGAAGGGCAGAAAGGAAACATAGACATATAGTGGAGACTGGTCTCACACTTCTTGTTCATTCATCCTTACCCCTGAAATACTAGTGGGACAGTTTTCAACATGTTGTTTCCATCATAAACATTCTCCCCACACCTGTACTCCATAACAATTCACCTTTTGAAATGCTTTACATAAAGAAACCTGACCTTAATGCACTTGCTATCCCTACCTCAGACCTTACCACACTCAAAAAGTTCAGTATCATACTCAAAAATGTGTCTACTTAGGACTCAGTCACACTCACAAAGGGCATAAGTGTATGGACACAAATGGCAGAATCTATGTTTCTGTGCATGTCAAATTTAATGAGTCAGAATTTCCTTACAAGTCTCTACATCCTCATAGTACTACCAGTGTGATATCTAGTCCTATTGTTCCTAATGATATACTGTCTGCTCCGACTCCAGTGCATCCATCATCACCAGATCACACAACTTCTCCAATGCATTCATCACCAACAGATAACACGCTTGCCTCTCTCAGCTTTGCATCTCCCATCGCCTCTCATGTGCCTTCACCATCAGTTGCTTCTCAGTCCAGTGACTCATCCTCAACATCATCTTCAAGTGTGTCTCCTCCAAAACACCAGATGCAAACAAGGGCCAAGAGTGGTATCTCTAAACCCAAGAAGATATTTACTCTGACTACTGCTGTTGAACCAGATGAAATTCTGGAACCAACTTCTGTGTCACAAGCCTTGGGAGACCCAAAATGGCTAAAAGCTTGCAAGAAGAATACCAACTCTAGTTCAGAACCAAACTTGGGAGCTAGTGCCACATAATCCATCACAGAATTTGGTGGGGAACAGAAGGATTTTTAAAACCAAGCTGAAACCAGATGACGGTGTCTTAAAATACAAAGCCAGGCTAGTGGCTAAAGGGTTCAATCAGAAAGAAGGCATTGATTATACAGAAACCTTCAGTCCTGTGGTCAAGACAGGGACAATCAGAGTAATCATATCTATTGCTGCATCTTTAAACTGGGGTATTCATCAGGTTGATATAAATAATGCATTCCTAAATGGAAGACTATGATTCTGTGTATATGCCCCAACCTGAAGGTTTCATTGATATCAACAAAACTGGCTATGTATGTCACTTGAAAAAGAGCCTATATGGCCTCAAACAAGCTCCAAGAGCTTGGTTTGATGAACTTAAGACACAGCTAGTTCAATAGGGATTCACTCAGTCAGTGTCAAACACATCTCTGTTTATTTTGAGACATAATCACATACTTCTCTATGTGTTGGTATATGTTGATGATTTTTTTATTACTGGAAACAGCACTGATGCTATTCAGAAATTTATCAAGCTGCTTAATAGCAGGTTTCCTTTAAGGCTCTGTTTGGATTGAAGGAAACGTGTAGAAAAGAAAAGAGAGGATAGTAATAGAAAAGAAAGGAAAGGAGAATAAGAGATTGTGAAGTCTGTTTACGGTGTTTGGATTGAACTTTACGGAAATAAAAGGAGAAGGAGATACCGTAAGGTATGTTTTACTAAAATATAATGGTTTCCTTCCGTTTCCGACCTATTTTGAGGGGAAAGCAGGCTGCTAAAATTCTACTGGGTCTTCTCCTTTGGTTTCCCCTCCTCTCCCTCCATTTCCTTCACCTTAAATCTTACCAAACACTCCAAATTGAATCCCTCTAAATCCTCTCTTTTCCTTTCCTCCGTTTTCTCTCAATCCAAACAGGGCCTAAAGGACCTGGGAGAGATCAGTCACTTTCTAGGTGTTGAAGCTAACAGAGATAAGAGTGGCATACTTCTAACTCAAAAACACTATCTCAAACAATTGCTGCACAAGCTAAACATGGATAATGTCAAACCCTGTCCTACTCCTATGGTAACAGGCAAGTCCTTCCTTCCAGATGAAGGTACACCCATGAAGAATCCCTCATTGTACAGAAGTGTCATAGGTGCACTTCAATACCTGACTTTTACAAGACCAGATGTGGCCTTTGCTATAAACACCTTAAGTCAGTTTATGCACTCCCCCACTGATGTACATTGGCAGGCCTTGAAGAGGGTTCTAAGATGTCTGAAAGGCACCATAGATTATGGACTTCACTTCAAGGCACAGGGCAACTTGACCTCACAGCCTACACTGATGCTGTTATTTCTCTCACAGGGTATAGTGATGTAGATTGGGGTGTTGCAAATATGATAGAAGATCAGTGGTTGGGCACTGTATGTACCTTGGTGACTCACTTGTGACTTGGAGCTCAAAAAAACAGCATGTGGTTTCAAGATCTATTACAGAATCTGAGTATAGAAGCTTGGCAAATGCTGCAACTGAGGTTACTTGGCTCAAGTCTCTTCTGAAAGAACTTGGTATTCAACTCACATCCACACCAGTGCTGTATTGTGACAACATCAGTGCCAATTCCCTACCCTAAAATCCAGTTTTCCATGCTAGGACAAAGCACATTGAGATAGATGTTCACTATGTTAGAGATCAAGTTATTAATGGTGATTTGGTGGTGGATTACATCCCATTTAATGAGCAACCTACAGATATATTCACAAAAGCTCTGTCCAGTACTGCTTTTGTTCCATTTCGAGCCAAACTAAATGTTGAACATCACCATCATTTAGTTTGAGGGGGGATGTTAGAGTATATTGTAGTATCTAGATATTAAGGGACCTAGTTGTAATATCTACAAGTATAATGTCGAAGAAAGATTCTCTTGTACAAGTGGTATATTATGCTAGTGACAAGTGTCCTAGCCTAAGACTATATGTAACAGTGGAACAATCAATGAAATCTTATCCTTTCTACTACATTATGTTATCAAAGTGCGGTTCATTCATCAGTGTCACTACCAGATGGATGGAAGGGGGATCCAAACCTGAATTGTGTGTCACAAAAAGTAGTTCCCAATTTGTTTGAAATAGACTACTTCACTACTAAGCCGCCGCGGCAGTTGTTTTTGAATGAATGAATCCCCGAAAATGTGTTTCAATTGTGTGGGCATTTGTTGGTAAATCATCTATCACCGTTGGTGATGCTTGAATATCTTGAATTGTAAAATAGATACAAGTGAGGAGTAAATGAGAGTGAGAGGGAGGGAAGAATCTCATTCCAATACCAACTATCTGAGGGTCATATTTAGCTAATAAATGGGTAGGACATTTCATTGCCGTTCGATAAAAGAGAAGAGACCGTTAAGGAATCAAATCCGACAATCTTTTACAATTCTTCCAACTTGGGACTAATCTTCCTCACAATTCAGAATCCTCTGGTATATAGAAAGAAAGCGACTCTCCCCCAATCCCAATAGTCTCTCGAAAGTAGTCCCACGAAATGGCATAACCTAAAGCATTATAGAGCGTCAGGGCGTAACCCATCAACGCATGATTGCCAAAAGCGAACAAAATTGTCAAAGAGTATTATTTACAACGATAACATTAATGATTACCAAAAAATATTTTATTATTATTTATCATTATAATTTATGACATGAAATGATTTTTTTTATGACATGAATTATTCGAAATAATATTAAAAATGTATTATTTAATAGAGAATAAAAATATATGAATAAAATCTTTCGTCTTTTAGTTTCAATAAAAAAATCTTTCGTCTTTTCGAAAAAAAAAAAAAAAACAAAAATTAAGGACGGTATATGTATGCAGTAATTCTATAGTGGCATGGACCAAATTTTCGGAGTCATCATGTCATCACTTTAAAAAAATATGATTGAGTGTTTGTTTTTATACATACGGATCCACCATAATTCTCTAATATCTTATTGGTTGGACACTGAACCATAGTAAAATTTGTGATATGCTTATGTTAACGTAACGAGACATTTATTTTCCCGAAAATATAGGACACGTTTTGTAGTTAGTGGGCGTTCCGTCCCTGGTCGGATGAAAATGGCGCTAATATCTTCCGGCAGCTTCAACCTCCTCTATCATAAGCACCAGCATCTGTCCTTGAGAAATTCAGCAATCAAGTACCACAAACTGTTGGGCAACCAGCTTCGTCACTTAAATCTATGTTGTCAAGTCAATAATAAGGTAAAAATCCCTTTACCGACGACGACAAATTTGACTACTTAGATACCTGTACAATAAATACACATGTCAGTCAAGCTGTCTTGTCCATTAAACTGTGTTTATGTTTTGTTGAAGATTGATTACTGTTCAGAGTCTTGTTATTTTCAAACTTGTTTTATCGTTTAGAAACAGCTGGGATTTTGGATTGGCAATTGTTTGGATAACAAGTCCAGCCATGGCATTGGCAACACACCAGGACCAGGTAATACTAATAGGTAATGGGAATGGGTATGACTCGATTTACATTTACTTGTACTTGTGTGGTGGCTGCAACAGGATTCCATACTTACTTACATCTCCTAATGCCTTGATGAAATTGTTCTTTTTTCAATTAGATGAAGAGGTTTACAACTTTGGTGTCACTGCTGCATTAACCTTGCTCGGATTCTACAAAAGTGAGTGAGTTCCATCAATTCAAAAGGATCTGCATTATTTTATTTTAGTTTTTAGTTATGAGCTATATTATTTGTGTATATCCATTGTCGAAATAGGAGAGATTTCACCTCTGTTGCCAAGAAGCTGTCGTTACGTGCCAACCTGCAGCGAGTATTCCATGATTGCATACAAGAAATATGGATTCGTTAAGGGAACTGTCTTGACTGCTTGGCGCCTCTGTCGATGCAATCCTCTGGGTAATTAAGTTCCTGCTTTTCGTTTTCTGGCTGGATCTGTGATGCTTATTATTATAGTTATAGTCGTCCTGCCCTGCTGTATCTATCTAGAGCTTTTCTTCTCACTGTGATAACTTGTTTATATCAACCCAAGCAAGCAGTCCCCTTTATAGCACTTTTCCTGTCCTGCTATTTTCTTTACATCATTTGGTGTTGGTATGAGAGCTTGCTTTCGGAACAATCATATTGTTTTCTTTTTCTTCTCTAATTCCTTGATTTTAGGCTGAAAATCAACAACTTGTTTTTCTTTTCTAATGGAAAATTCCTACCCAAAGGCTCAAAAAAATTATTGTAACATGTGGCAGACAAAACAACAACTTTTTTCCTTCTTGTGTGTAGCTAGAGTGATGTTTTTACCTAGATGCTTGCTTGCTTGCTTACTGGGAGTTAATTACATGTGCATGCTACAGGAGGCTCAGGATTTGATCCTCCAAGATGGTTTGACGATGGAAGCCCCCCTGAGTGAGCAGTGAGTGAAATTGCCTTCTGGATTTGTTGTTGCCTGAACCAGAGGTTAGGGCTGTCAAACGTGTTTGTCCATATGTATCAAATGTGCAAATTATGAATATATTTAATATTCCTTGTTAATTACTACTTATCAACTTAATCAGCGCGCATCACTCTTTTGAGCTTTTCGTGTCATACAAAATCCTGAGTACCAACCCTGGGCTGCTGTATCATATTCAATATTGTTGCAATTTATAGAGCATTGAATTTCAACTTGTTATGTTCAATCTTATCCCTTATGAGGTTTTTCTCTTATATGGCCATATATTTCCTGTAATAAAAAGATTGTTTTGCGTGCTTGGTAAACCTCATAGCATAGGACATGGTATTTGGAGCAACAATAGTGCTGGTGTAGTATCCGGGGTATATCAAAATGAAAATTTAAATGGTAATCCTTTGTCCTTAAAAGCTGTGGTTAAGTGAAATCGCAAAGCATCCCCCCAAAAGGCAAGAAAAGATCATGAAATAACAATAAACAGATTTTTTTTTTTTATTTTTTATTTTTTAAAAAGCACAAGATTATGATGGAAAAAAGACCCAGCACTCCAACAAAAGACACAAGTGTCTGCCATAGAACCAAGACTTTGATGTTATATATTCATATCAGAGGCTTTTGCTGACAGCTGAATGATAAAAGATGATGCCAATACAAAAAATGAAGATCTATCTCTACTGTCTGCATAAAACAGCAGATGGAAAAAGAAAAAAATGGCCCTAAAGAGGGTGCCAGCAAGACATAGCGAATATCGTGCGTCCTTTCCATCCCAGTAACAACCACTTGCCATCTTCATCAATCACAAAATCTTTATGGTAGTGTGTCGACACCTTTCTCACGGCCGTTGCCATAAAATTCCGATCAAATGGGATTTGAGTGAAGCCAGCTTTCACATTTCTGACTTGCCACTGCTTATATGTTTCTGGCCTTTCAACTCTTTCCCACCCTTCACAAGCTATAACATTAAGAGCTTCTCGACCAAATATTTCCTTCTCAATCAAGCTTCTTTCAGGAATTTCCTTGGGCACCGTTGCTTCAAGCATATCAAACAGTGATGAGAAGTGAAACAATGCCTCTCGAAAGCGAGTGACAAAAAACGGGGCGTTGTATGCTCCGTTAACTACCCCATGAACAAATATATCTGGATTGATTTCCTTTATCGTGTTCAGAACAATATTTCTTGAACTTTCTAACGACGCCGTCTCATCAAGTATGTTCTTGAATCGGTACAGGCAGTTGACAGCAACCAATTCACCATCCTCTATCTTAATGTCCTCAGGCTTTATGGTGTCCCACCTCTTCGCTACGGCATTGTACTCAAATGGCACCCCAAACATCTTAGCATATTCTGCTAACCGACGCCCTGTCTCCTCAACTTGCTCTGCAGGACGAAATCCAGATTGGGGAAACTCAATACCGGTGATCTTAAGCTTTGGAGGGCCACCCTCTCTTTCTGCAAAGTGCTGAATCAAGGTTGGCCATTGGAAACCATAAAGAATACCAAAATCAATGATATGAACCCTCATGGCATCTTTTGCTCTAATCAGAATTGTTTTATTTGCACCAAAAATTGAAATCTTCCTGAAAGGACATGATGCAAGATACAAGTGATAAGCTTTCAAAAAATCAACTGCTAATGTCCTTTTGTTCACCAGGGCCTTATAAATCTGACTTCCAGTGCCACCTACGCGTGCTTCAAGACCGTCAGCAAAACAATGAGCTAATCTTTGATTACCATCACCAAAAGGAGAAGAATGCTGCCTGATCATCTTCAGGAGTTCACTTGCAGCCCTGCGATCATCCGCAGCAGCAGCCTGTGCACAACGAACCAAAAGGGTTCTTAAATCTACAACTTCTTTTTTCTTCCCATTTTGTCTCTTACCGCGTCCCTTTCTGCCACTAGATCCGTTTTGTTGCCGATTCTGCTGTAAAATTTTGCTCTTTCCCGCCCGTAAGGTTTCACGATATGCTTCTAATGCGGCTGCACCTTCCCCCATGCTATGAAGCAAAACTATGTCAAATTGTTCAGACCGCAGAACTGGTTCTGTATAAATCGCTGCCTGCTTTATGCTTCTCTCATCCTCTGGGTCTACATCACCATGATAAGGATTCTTTCTCCCCCTCAAAAGCGTAGATGAAGAATCTCCTCCCTCCTTTTTCTCCATTTGAAGTACCACTTCATTCATTTCTTTCGCTGCTTCTTGGGGAAACAAGATAGCATTTGCACTAAAGTTGAAAATTTGGTTGTCAGCTGGCAGAAACTTGCAAGCTTCTTCGACCCCCTTTCTGAAATTCGAAACAGATTTGCTCTCATCAGGTGTGGGAAGAGGGGCTACGGTAGAACCCAAGAATCCATCTGGGATGCTATTTGGTGGGCGTCTAACAATGGATGCTGCATCATAATCATCAGAACCATTGATCCAGTCAGGATTTCCAATGTCACTACCGTTAGCATGTACCATGCTACATTGACTAACAGTCAGAGACTCATTGGCACTTTCAAGATCCTGACCATTTAGTTCCGTCTTTCCAAGAGCCTCATAGAGTGACTGTTCTTTTGCTTGGAGCTCCAGAGACTCTTGAAGCATATATACTTTGTCTTCCATATCTTCCTCCATAAGAATCTGATTTATGTATTTTAAAATCGCATCTGAAAAGTCAATGTCTTCGCTGTGATCGTCCTCCACCACCACCGCATTTGAAGTTGATGTATTAAGCCCTGGGGGTTCACTAGAAAGGTTTACATTTCTACCTTCACCTCTGTTTTCATATGTTAGTTTACCGTCTGGAAGTGGTAATGTGTTTATAATGCTAGGGTTATGATGAGTGTATAGAGGGATCATCCTCCTAAATTTCATATCATTCAAAGGACCCAGGGTCTGACTAAATCTTGGATCATGTACAGCATCACCCATACTAGGATTCAAGTTGTAATGTACAGAGGGGTCACTGGAAAGAAAGTGAGCGACTCCAAACATATGCTTTACAGATCTATCTTCAGCTATTTGTTGATTTATCATCAGATTGTAATCTACTTGAAGTGCTGAACCATATACATTTGGATTCTGAAAAGTAGGTAGAGTAGTGTTCCTATAAGGCATACCAGTAAAAGAACCCAAAACATCACCAAATCTTGGATAATTCTCCCAACCTGACAGACTAGAAGTTGAAGTGATGTATTCATCTTCTCCAAAGTTGTTCACAGATCTATCTTCAACTCTATGCTCATTTATCAGCCTATCATGATGTACCTCAACTGTTGTTAATAAGCCGTTAATGTTGTTTGGATTTTGGAAAGTGTATAAGGGATTTAAGCTAATTGGAAGTAAGTCGCTGGAAGAACCCGAAACCCCACTAAATCTTGGATCCATACCGATTCCCAACCTTGTAATTAATTAAAAGGTATAATAAAACTGAGACTAATCTTGGATCCTTAATATAAGTTTGTAGATAAAAGTAAAATCATGAACAAAAGAAGAATTATTGTTAGCAAAAATGAAGCATAAACAGCGGAAAAATTGGGCAGTGGACGATTAACTGGGAATTTTGTGAAAGCATGAGAGCTACTACGGGAATAGTTGTATGTAACTACGAAAGGAGTAAAAAAAAAAAAAAATAGCTGAGCATACCTTATACGTGAGGAAATAAAACAGAGATTTTTCTCATGGTGAAGCAGTAGGTAGTGGAGCTTTGTTGCAGAGGGGAGTTGAAAACATCAAAGATAGAGAATGAACAAAGCGAATAAGAAAGGAAAGCAACTAACCAGGGGGTAGGGGGGGGGGTGGGGGGGCGCAGCGTAAGCACTACCGAATTTCTTTCTTCATGCTTCAATTGAAAAGCCCCCTTTTTTTTGTCCTAAAAAAACGAAAGGAAAAAATAATATAAAATAAAATAAGAACAGCGTACCATCGAAGAACGAAAACGAAGAAATGTGGTAGGCAGGGGAGGAGGAGTTGGGTACGTTTCAACTTTGAAAAGGAAGATGATTTAGACTCACACTGTCACACACTTATCCACACACATACTAACATTTTTTATTTTTTTCCCTGATTTTTTAGGCTGCGATTTATATACCAAGCACTATCAGAATTTTTTCCTCCCAGTTTGTATAATCTTCACACACTTATCCACACACATACACAACTATCATTTTTTCACCGCACATTCTAAAGCTTTAAAAAACAAAACAAAAAAACAAAAATTCAGGACCACACAATCCACCTTTATGTGGATGTGTGTGGATAAGTGTGTATGTAGGGTAATTCTTCGAGAAAATATAAATTTAGGTCATATGAATACTCTTTATTTTCATTTTGTGTCGGATCAGGACCGACATTTTTTAGTTGCCCGTGGAAATTTTTCCTCGCTCGCAGTGAAATTTTCCCACCTCGTGGAAATTTCCACACTTTGGAGGAAAATTCAACCGGATCAGGAGGAAAATTTACACAGCTGAGAGGAAATTTCCACGGGCGAGGGGAAAATTTCCACGGGCAACTTAAAAATATCGCGCCTGACACAACCTAAAATGAAATAAAAATACATAAATGACTTCTAAATTTATATTTTCTCTTCTTCTTATGAGGAGAATATTTGAGGAGTAAGTGACGTGGATGATTTTGACAACACGCTTCATCCCAAATTCAAATTGTGTGGTCAGTAATTATCCACGTGTATCACTACAGAAATGTAAATGACTGTAGTAGAGAACTAACCCGTGTATGTATGTATCATTTTCCCTTTCAAAATAGGCAACCGATAAAAACGTTAATCTAGTTGAATCAAACACACGGTAAATAGTACTCGTTCCGTTTTTTTTCATCTGTCAAATTTTAGAATTTTTTATTTTTTATTTATCTATCATTTTACATTTTCAATACATCATTTATTATTTTTTTTCTTTTTTACTAATAAAATATTTACATATCCAATAAGATAACATATTTCAATACTAAAAACCCATTTACTAAGAAAATATTTATATCTCCAATAAAAAAATATATTTTCAATACATATGTAAATTATTTTCTTTATCTGTGTGATTCTTTTTTATGCGATATTTAAAAAAAACGGAGGGAGTACAATAAATACCAACTCAAACATTCACATTGTAACGAGCCATTCTCAAAGGAAGGAAAAATCAATCCCTACGTGTTTGATTCGTTATAAATGAACATGTTAATCTCATATAATAATGATGATGATGATTGCATACATAAGATGACGATAAAGCGTTCCCTTAAAATAAAATAACAAAACGATAAAGCATTAAAAGAACGGGACTGCTACATCCACTATATCAATCTTCATAATATCATCCATAACATCATCTACACCATTAATTTAGTCAGGACCCACAGAAAAAAATATTTCTCTCTCCAATGAGTGGTGAGGATGGATGTAGTGTACAATCCACTACACATTTGTGTAGTGGACATATTTTTTTCCTTAAAAGAAAGATAAAAAAATGTGGAGTAGAAACATGGAAACTTGGATGTGAAATAACTGAATATGTCAATCTTACATAGTACTAATAATTACATAGCGATGATATCGAGTAAATATAATTTCAGGTCATTTTAACACCTTTTATTTCATGTCAGGTCGGATCAGACCTGACATTATTTTTAAGTCCCTCGTGGAATTTTTCCTCCTCGCCCCGTGGAAATTTCCACATGCTGGAGGAAATTTCAACCGGACCAGGGGAAAATTCCACGGGGGACTCAAAAAAAAATGTCAGGTCTGACACGACCTGAAATGAAATACAAGGTGTTACAGTGACCTGAAATTATATTTTCTCGATGATATCACGCCTAAGAAAGCGAAAAGCATTAAAAGAAAGATTCAGACTCGTATTATTAATACTGTAGGTAATTTTTGTGTTGTGTCTCCACACATACGGAGACAATCGTGTGGTTCAATATGAACCACACAACCCTTGTTTGTTTTGGGTTTGAGTTTTTTTTGGGTTTTTTTATATATGTCATCGTCAATCATTTCTTACAATTCTCTAACCAATCAATTCATCAACTACAAATAAAAAAATATTAAATTATCTCTACCATTTCACTTAATCTACTTTATTACCTTTTTAAACATTATTTTATTCATTATACTATCTTATTTCAAATTTAAAAAAAAAACATTTTAACTTTGTAATAATTACTTCAATTATTTTTATCATATTTTATTATCCACTAATATACAAAAAAAACCTCAACCCAAAACAAACAGAAGCCTGTGGCGCGCCTTGGGAGAGCCAAGAGGGTCGTGCCCCTGGCCCCTCAAAATCTATGAATTTAAGTGCCCCGTGAAATTTTAACTCAATAGTGTATATATATATATATATATATATTGCATTTTTGAAAATAAATAATGACGCTTTCAATTGGTAGTTAAATAACTATCTATATCTATATACTATAATCTATATACTATAAGAAGAGAAAAAATGTCTATACAGCCCTCCACATCTCCAGTTTCTTACATTTGCTAGGAGCCCCATTTGATGTCATCTGTAATCTTATATGCCTGACACGTGTTTAGTAGTAGCTGAAATATATTACAACAAAAAAAAATGTTCTACCGTGTAGGAAATTTTGATACAGCTGTATCACATTATTGATTACAAAGGAGAGGGGAAGGGGAAGGGGAAGGGGGAGGGTGATGAATACATAGTTTTCGCTTTCACGTCAATTTTGACAGATTAACATCGGTATGCCTTTGATTTAGCCTCTAATTTATGGGTTTCTTGCTTAATACCACTGTATTTCAGGATGGATTCTCAACAGGGTTTAAGAGGTTGGCATCTCGAGGAAAAATATGGCAGAGATTATACATTTACCCAGTGGATTCAAACTATTGTTTTGGTTACGTGTACTTTGTTCAGCCCGGGTAAAGTGATGTGGCCTTTACAGTAGCTTAAAAATTCTTTTTTTTTTAATAGGAAACGGTATGCTTTTATTAATATTAAAGGGACCAGCCCAACAAAAGAGTATTCGGTGTATCCACCATTACAAAATAAAAATTAACAAAGCAACAAATCTAGAGCAAAAAATAGTTACATCCGCCAGGCCGCTTTCAAATTATTCACTCTATTCGCGATCTTTAAAAGTCATGATTTGCAGTGGTGGTCTTACTTCTGCAGTATCATGATGTAGTTTGTTGCGCCAAAACCAAATTTGTGAGGCTGTCTCTCGAAACGTGTAGGGCCAGTTTGGTACCCCATTTCATTCAAGAATATTTGCCTTAATCCATTCACCAATTGTGGGATGCTGAAAAAAGGCATTCCAAGTGCGTCTCGGTAACAGATTTTTCCATAGATTTCGTGGCCAAACACAATCCCTGAGGGCATGTAAGGAGGTTTCTTCTTCCAGGTTGCAAATAGAGCAGAGACCCGTGTTAGTAATGGTTCTTTTTCTCAAGAACACCATAGTGGGCAATTTGTCATGCTGGGCCTGCCACATTAAGAAATTTAAACGCAGGGGTCCCTTCATATAAAATTCTTTTTATATGTAATCCTACATGATGAATCTTGAAAGCTTACACCATATTTATCTCTTTCTTTCACGCACATTCGTCTAAAAATTGGTTGCGCTTTGCATTACTCCCCTTCCAATTCTGCATAATGCTTCCTTAGGTATGCTATTTCATTTCATTTTATTTTTGCTTGCAATTGGATGTACGAATGGTGTTTTTTTTAAACGCTTCAATCTTTTTGTGCATATTATAGTGTGAAATGTTTATTGTTAGATGATGATGTACTGCAGAGTTGTATTTTACATAAACTCTAATATGTTAATGTACTTATTGTGTTGAATAAATATAGTATCTTGTGCCATTAATATTCTGGTTAAATTGAATGTTAAAAAAAAAAACCATTTGCAAAGAACTGTTCATTTTATATAGTATGTTGCATTTGTGTTTTAGCTACTTAAAGTACATTGGTACAATTTTACGGTACTCCTCCTCCTCCATAATAATCAAGAAATTCTTAAAATATTTTGTTTCATTTTATGTGAGGCAGTACAATTTCCAATACAATATTTATTGTATTTTTACTTGATCTACCCTTATTTATTACAGTTAGAGATATAAAAAGGTCACATTAATTATAGGGGGTTCTATTGGCACCCCCTTATTACTTATGGCACCCTTTTTGTTATTTTTTTTTTTTTTACTTCTACACACCACATTTTTACTTTATACACCACATAACTATTATAAAAAATAAAATTACACTTTAATCCATAATTAATACAAAAATAAAGTTTTCTTCTCTTCCCCAAAACAAAACCCTAATTTATCTTCACCTACTCCCCTCCCAGCCGCCACCCCCCTTCTTCCTCCTCCCTCAGCCGCCGCCTCCTTCTTCCTCCTCCCTCAGCCGCTGTCCCTTCCATAAATCAAGCATCCAAATCGCGACTCTTCATTTGCCAAAAACAAAAACAAAAAAATCGCAGCTCTCTTCTTCTTCCTCTCTTCTTCTTCTTCTTCTTCTTCTTCTTCTTCTTCTTCTTCTTCTTCTATTCCTTCTTCCTCACTTCTTCTCCTCCCTCACTTCATTTGCCAAAACATAGCCTCCCTTCCCAACCATCACGCATTCATCCATGGACGAGGGGTGTCGATTTTCAGTGGGTTCAAAAAAAAAAAAATGGTGTCTGCGTTGGTGCCTTTTCCGCGGTCATAAAGGGAGGAGGAGATGGAGCGTCGGGAAGGAAGAGGGCGATTGTTTTGCAGAGGGAAGGGGCGGGGTGGTGGGAATGAAAAAAATGATGTTTTGGGTCGTGAAAATGGTGGGGAGTCGCTGAAACTGGAGTCTTTGTTTGAAAGGGGTTGCCGGAGAAATGGTTGTGGGGGGAGGTCGTCGGAAAAATGGGAGAAAAGGGTTATGCTTATACGGAATATGAAGAAGTGTTGTAGGATGGTGGTGAGGGTGTTTGAGGGTGGTGGAGAAAATGGTTTTGGGTCAGAATGTAAATTGGGGGGGGGGTGGCGGTCGCTGAAAAATGAGGGGTGAATTTTTGGGAGGATTAGTTTGAATTTTTAAAAGTTGTGGTGAAAGTAGTAGAGTTTATGGTGTATGAAGTATGGAAATAATAGAAATATTAATCATGTGCCAAAAGTAAAATTTTGTGGTACAAGTAGAATCAAGCAAGTAAATAGGGGGGTGCCAATGAAACCCCCCTAATTATATCCAAGGACATTCTAGTCATTTCATTGTAAAAGTTAATGTATTAACTCGCCTCCTTAATATACGTGATTTTGGCAACTGTCTCAGATAAATTGGAACGGAGGGAGTATTTGGTAAAAATGTTATTGGCTAAGAATTTATTGAGTTGTAGATTGGTTTTGGAACTACACGACTAAGTTAGTAGGTACTCTAAATGTGTAGTTGACATTAACACTCATGTATAAGCTTGCATAAGTACCTTTTGAAAGTTTTCTGTTGTAGTGTTTGAGGTTTATTTGGTTAAGCTTTGGTTAAAGCATGCTTGCTTGAACGACATGTTAAGTCTACAAAAAAAAAAAAAAGTGTGTTCCAAGTAATCATGCTTGGGTTTATGTTAAGCTTTTGTATACGTTATCTTCATTAGAGCATTGGTTATGGCCAAATGCATTTGGAGTTGAAGGCTGACAATTTCTGGCAAATTTTTATTAATTTTTTAAGTTGTAATTTCTAGTAACTTTATAAGTAACCAGGGTTCGATTTTTGCTAGAGGCAAAAACAATATTTTTTTTTGGTTAACCTTTTTAGAATGGGCTAAAATAATATTTGGCTGGCGTACTTAATAAGGATGATTTCATTTCAGTATTTAAATCAGATGGTTGTGATCGTTTCACCCGTCACTTCACCTCATAGGCCGGGAAGTCACTGTTGCAACACCACCACCTACAGCCAGAGGCGGAGCCCCCTTAAAAAGATATTTACCTATAGAAAAATATTTTAGACCCCGTTAAAAATTTATTTTACTTAGAACAAACATTACAGACCCTCCTAAAAAACATTCCTGATCCGTCACTACCTACAGCTTCAATGGCAATCCATGTAGTCAGAGACAATGTTCACTGGGAGGGGAAAAAAAACATCCACTAGGAGGAAAAAAATAAGGCGAACGGTATGGCCAAGACAACAAAAATAATGTCAGGGCAATCCTTTTATATAATGTCCTAAATGACAAGGCTACCACCAAAAAAGTCCCAAATGACAAGGCTACCACCAAAATCCCCTAGCTGGACTGCTATCATCAGGCAAATCGGGAGCTTTTTACCTTATAGTGATATATGACATTTCGAGATAATCCCCTACTACACTCCTAATCATTGGTAGCTACAACCAATTTATTCTTTATTTTTAATTTTGTCGAACAAAGATAACGAAGATACTCAATATTCGATTAATTCTGTGTAAAAAAATGATGCTTCGTTCTGAATATTATTAGTATATATTTTTTAGGATTCTAACATATCTAAACTCATTGCCAAAATCAACTATCTTGCAAGTGTCATGAGGTGAGAACATCTATATTAAAATCTATTCTAATCTCAGTCATATATCATTTTTTCTTAACCCTCACTTTTTCATCATCTCCTTTCATAAGTACGTACAAACTCGAAAGATTTTTAAAGGAATGTAGACCAAAAAGTTATAGGTTAATAACGAATGATCAAAACAAGTGGTGTCGACCACTCTATTCTATTCGATTTGATGAGTGACAAAAATGGAATTTTATTTTGGCTTTTTATTCAAAAATTATCATCCCTAACCTGATTCCATATTCATAATTCATTAAGAAAAGAAAATTATTCTAAAATTTTACTTATAAATACTAGCATACTTATATAATTTCATAAAACAATATTTAATATCAATTATTCTGTTATATATACTTAAAATCTTAATAAACTTTAAATTAAATATAAACAATATAATTATAATATATCTAATTTACCTTACTTAATTAAAAACTTATCCTTCCAAATTATACCATTCTTTATTCATATTATATATATTATCTAACTTAATTCATTCAAGAAAAATTAAAAACTAAGAAATAAGTAATTAAAGTACTAATTTATATGAAAAAGATAATAACTATAATAATTTTTACTAATTTTTCGAAAAAATTTTAATAAATTTTTCAAACCTAACCCTTACTCCCCACTACGAAGTGGCATCGTCCCGATGTTCAACGAGTATGAAAAAGTAGGTTAAAAAAATTAAATTAAAATTTTAGATGTTCGTTAATATTGAATAACGTTTACTACAACAAATACTAAACAAAAGCATATATATTAAACATAAGAAACTATTACAAACTAAAAAAAACTTAAAATAAAACAAACTTATTAACTAACTTACTTAACTCATTTATTAAAACAAACCATTCTTAAACTAACTTAAAAACTAACAACTAGCTTAAATAGTCGATTTAACAACCCGGATTCTCAACCGTAGCAATCTCTCACGATAATCACGAGACGGATATATCTCGTCGAAGCAATTTCAAGGACTTCATTCAAATGAATACATAACCTTGAAATCAACCAAGCAAAAGGCATCGCCTTCCATTATTATACGATTTCTATCGCAAAGTTTATCTTGCCGCCTTAAAAATCAAAATCCCTCGTCCACACGAGCTCGCTTATCAACGCAAACAACAAAAGTATTTCATTATCACTAACCCACGCAAAGTCACTAGTCGGATAGACTCGTGAGTTAATGAAGTGTTTCCATGCTCTCGGATTTGAGGTAGCAGAGTGAAGTGGTAGAGTCGTAATTTTGATCGAACTCGAAACAAATCTTGAAAAGCTTCCGTGACATAGTTGACAACGTTAAAGGAGTTCCCTAACGCCCATTGATATTCAAAATGAAGATTATGGATTTGATTGAAAATTGGTATTTCGTAAATATGATTGATGATATGAGGTGAAAAGTGAATAAGTGTACCACTTAACGGATACAAGTTGTGACGGATCGACAAGAGATTGGCAGTAGATAGAGAGCGGAATAAAATTCCTAACGATCAAACATTTATTCTACCTCTTGGATTCCTTACAAACTTTCTCCAACCTCTACTCAATTAAATCCTTCCTCGATCGATCAATTTTTTCGTAGTTAATACCTCTTCTCTACCAAAATAGAGAATTTGCAAACCTCGTGATTCACCGACAAATTAACATTTGAAGCTCTATACTCCGGGACAAGAACATCTAGTCCTCCGGATCATAAGAATTGACTGACGGTGATGACCGGTTTGACATTTTAAATGATTAAATAATGAGAGAGTGAAAGGTGAAAGTAGTAAGTGAATTTGCAATTTTACTTTCAACTCTCCTCCCTTAAATGGTCAAACAATTAGAGTACACGTGCATGCATACTAACACTTTCAGCATGACTAAGCAAAGTTAACTCCCGGATCGGTCCTGAAAACTGGCCGGACCGGTCCGGCTTCAAAATAGTTTCACCGTGTAAAGGTTGTAAAATTCAAGTTTGCTTGTTTGTCTATAATAGACTCAAGGCTATTAGAATCCTATATAGATATATAAAGATTATCTAAATGATACGGATAAAACGATACATGAATTATATTTTAAAAACGACATACAAATGATACAAATAATTTTTAGATTTTTTATGAAATATTTAAATACTATTAAAAATGATTAAATCTACTACTATAAAATGATTATAAAAACGAAAACGAAAAACTATTAAATTAGCAAACTTAGCATCTAATAAAGTTAAAATGCGGAAAATAAAATAAACAGACAGAAAATGTTTAAAATTAATAAAGTTGTTCGAAATCAAATAATGTCAACATCATCATCCTCAACAGGATAAACTGGATCATTCAAACTCGGAACCGATGACGAATCGGTCGTGGGAAACGAGTCGTGGTCCGAATCGAATCTGTCGAGACCCAACGAACTCATACTCGATGTAATCCATGCAAAATCCGAAAATCCTCCCTCACTAGATGTAATAAACACCTCGAGAACTCAGTATAAAGAGACACCCTGACCACTAGACTGGCTTCCAAAAGGATTTGGCATATGATGAAAGCTCTGAGATGGTGGGATAGGTGCTATCCAATCTGGTAAAGTATATGGGTCAGATTGACAGGGCGGATAGGCAGTAGTATCGAAAGAACGATCAAGATGCATCTGCTCATGTCTCAACATCCCTCTACGTAAATCATCACTCCACTGCCTACTCTGCTCAGCAAATAAGGCCATATTAGCCTGACCTCTAGCTACATCTGACACTAAAGATTGAAACATATCGTATGTAATGGTGTTTGGGAAAGAAGTCTGTCGCCGATCGTAAAAGATGAAAATGTCAAATCTTGGTGGAATGGGGCGGGTGGAGGTGCACTACGTCTAACTATCGAGTCTATCGAACCCTCTGGAGACCTCCTCAGACTAGGGCCTATCAGGGACTCATCTGCCATAGCTAATTTGTCGTTAGATAGGAAAGGAACTCCTGGTCTACGACATAAATCCGAAATAAAGCCAGGAAAGTACATGTGACTCCCTGCCTTGGCAGTAACAATAAACTCGAAAACCCTTCTATACATGATCTTCCCCACATCCACCTTAATATCATGAATCATTGCCCAAGTAATGCATAAATCTTCTTTACCAAAGGCGGTGTGTTTGGTAGTGGGATAGAGAGTATGGCTCAAAAATCTTTTGATTGCCCTCAGATCTCTAAAACACTTCCCATAATTAAATCTGTTGTCCACCCACTCTGCCGTAGCATCAAACTCCCTCTGAGCTCTAGAGGCGCCTGGCTTCATACATAGCAGGATCATCTAATATATAAACAAACTCTATAATCCTCCTCATCCGGAAAAACTTCTACCCTAAAACAAAGATTGATAAGAGCCGGATTAAAAGAAACATGTCTAGACCTAAAGGGATAGACTTCATCATACTACCTTCAGTGGGTGTCAAAGTAGATGTGAATCGCATAAAACTCGCCACTAAGGTAGTATTGATCTCTCCTGTCCTCTTAGTTGCAAACTCCAACCATTGGCGCCTCGTAAAAATACGCCTAACTTCCTCTCCTAAGTCATCGAAATCTAAGCCTCTCTCCAACACAACTCCACATTTACTATAGATATTCTTATAAGCATTCTTAGCTTGGTAAGTCAGAAAAAACAAAACTAACAGACTCTTCTTCCGGTGTTAAATCTTTAAGACTCACGACCGTATCGCTTATTGGAATATTAGGCTTTCGTTTCTTAGAGATTTTGCGACTAGATGAGGCCATTCTACGAATTTTGGAATAACAAAACAAAAACAAACAAAAACAACACAAATAAAATGTCACAACACACTTAAAAATCAAAACAGTTGAAAATAAATCTAAAAATTACAAAAATCATGAAATTGATAACTAGAGTAAACAAATTATACCTTATAATGAACAAAACGGTGAAAAGTGGCCGGAAAAGTCGTAGAAGCCACCGGGATGAAATGGAGCTTGTGTTCGATCTTTTTCGAATTTTTCACTTGTGTTGAAGAGAGGAGAGTAAAAGAGGAAGAATGTATGTAATGGTATAGTGTAATTTGTTATTTTGAAAAGAAAAAGAAAATTTTTGGGGGTGGAGGTGATGGTGCGGCGGCTGTTTGAAGAAAAGAGGAAAAATGAAGAAGAAAGAAACATCCCGTCTTTTTTAGGTTAATTCGAACCCGGACCGGTCCTGGACAAGGGCCGGATCGGTCCATGTGCAATTTTTATGATTTTTCGAATTTTTTTTTATTTTTTTGGATTTTTGATATAAAAACTTATAAAACTCAATAAAAACTTAATAAAACTAGAAAATAAAACTTATAAATTTTATAACAATTTCTCAAAATTTATAAAATCTTTATAAAACTTATTTAAAAGTTTATAAAAATTCAATAAATTTCCATTAATTCTTATAAAATATCTAAAAACTTAAAAAACTTTTATAAAACTTTTATAAAACTCCTTAATTTTATAAAGATCCAATTTTATAAAATTTTCAAAGTTATGCAAAAATTTTATAAAACTAAAAACAATAAAAGACTTGAACTTACGGGGTTTCTAATTCTTCAATTTCTACAAACTCCAGATTTCTAACATACCGCTCAAGCAAACTAAATCCTAGAAACGTAGCGTTTGAATTATGTCTTGGAATTCCATCGGATTTTCGGTTAACCACCTAATCGTTCCTTCTTAATTACATTCAAACACTCATTCCGAGATTGAGTTATATTTTTCCCACATTGCCCATCGTGTTCAATCTTTCCTGATTCTCGCACTTCCTTAGAAACTTAGCCCTTCTTTATCGAGCTTCTCGACGCATTCATTACAAACTTCTTTCAATTTTTCTCTATCAACAATTGCTTGTTCTCGTTTCAAAACTAAAGCTTCTATAGTAAAAGCGACATCTCTATCAAGGCCAAACTTCAAAAGCAAAACAAAACTCCTAATCTATCTAAAAGACATCCAGGTTCTTTTACGCCTATCCGGTAAAAGACAAAACTAGTTTAGACATATAAAAGTAAAGATAAAACCTGGTAATTTGATACTTTCGACTTTTCAGAGTAATCGCTTTTAGTCTTTCGGAGGGTCGATCAAAGAACATTACTTCATTTATGAGAGAGACTTCTTCACCTTCCGTAAATAGCTTCACCCTCGTGACCATTGGCTATAAAAGTTGTATTCCCATCGCTTAGTTCAACAAACTCAGATTTATAAACTCGTGTTACTTTAAATGGTCCCGTCCATCTTGATTTAAGCTTTCCGAAACAACTTTAAACGTGAATTGTACAATAACACTCGATCACCTACATGGAACTCACGACTATAGATTCTTTTATCATGGAAGGATTTCGTATGCCTCTTGTGTGATTCGAGCATTTTCATAAGAATCAAGGCTAAATTCTTCTAATTCATTAATCAAGTAGTCTATGATCACCGATGACCTTAGGATCGAAATTTAGAAATCTAATAGCCTAGAAGGCTCGGTGTTCTAACTCTACTTGGGAGATGACAAGATTTACCAAAGACTAATTTGTAGGAGAAATGTGCCAATTGGAGTTTTAAAAGTCGTTCAGTATGCCCATAACGCATCATCTAGTCTAACTGCGCCAGCTTTTACGGTTTGAGTCCACCTGCCTTTTCTATAATTCTCTTAATTTCTCTGCTCGACACCTCTACTCGCCCTTTGGTTTGTGGATGATAGGTGTTCTAACTTATCGTTACACCATATTTTTCAATTAACTTTGTAAATGGTCGATTGCAAAAGTGTGACCTCTATCACTAATGATTGCCTCGGAATACCATATCTAGTGAATATGTTCTTTTAAGGAATCGTATGACAACCTTGGTATCATTAGTGGGAAGAGCTTCACTTTCTACCCATTTCGAGACATAATCTACCATTACAAGAATAAATCTTTTTCCAAACGATATAGGAAAGGTCCCATGAAATCTATACCCCAAACATCAAATAACTCACATTCTAAAATAGGTTGCATAGGCATTTCATGTTTTTTAGAAATATTTCCCATTTTTGACATGATTCACAAGATTTAACATATGTATAAGCATCTTTATAAAGTGTAGGCCAATAAAACCACATTGCAAAACTTTAAAAGCAGCTTTTCCAACCTCCATGATGACCTCCCGCCTCACGATCATGACAAAACGATAAAACACTTAAAACTTCATTATCGTGCACACATTTTTTCCGATTATCCCATCCGAACATTTACGGAAAAGGTCCGGTTCCTCCCAAGAATAAAATTTTAAGTCATAAAAGAACTTTTTTCTTTGCCAAGTCCAATGAGACGGAATGTAATCACAAAGTTAAGTAATTAACGATATCTCCAAACCAAGGTGAATTTTCCTTAGAATGAATTCTTTTCTTTAATAACCTGCATGGTTGAAGGCATATCGATTCTAAATAGTTGTTCATCAGAAATGAATCTTTAATTTCATTTCCTATTTCTTCATCGCTTCCATTCTACTTAGATGATCTCGCTACTACATTCTCACTTCCTTTTTTATCTTTAATCTCAATATCAAATTCTTGAAGTAGGAGAATCCATCTAAGAAGACGGTTTCAGATCTTTCTTACTCAGTAAATATTTCAATGTGAATGGTATGTATAAACTATTACCTTAGAGCCAACAATATACGATCTAAACTTATCTAAGGCAAAAATCACACCTACAGCTTCTTTTTCAGAGTTGCATAGTTCGGATTGAGTCGCATTTAACGTATGAGATGCATAGTAAATAGCTTTGAGAATTCTATTATATCTTTGACCTAAAATAGCTCCTACCGCTTAAATCGCTTGCATCACACATAATCTCAAAAGGTAAATTCCACCTGGTGCTACCAATACAGTGCAAGAATCAACTTCGCTTTTAGGGTCTTAAATGCTTCCATACATTTACTATCAAAATTAAAAGTTACTTTTTTCAAGCAAATGACTTAGAGGTTTTGCTATCTTTGAAAATCTGCAATAAATCTCCTATAAAATCCTCGCATGTCCAAGAAATCCTCTTAGCGTTCTTAGATTAAGCGGTGGAGGCAATTTTTCAATTACCTCGACTTTAGCTTTATCGACTTCAATTCCTACTTGTAGATTCTATGACCTAGTACAATTCCTTATGATACCATTAAATGACATTTTTCCCGTTAAGCACTAAATTGGTATCCTCACAAGCGTTGTAACACTCGCTCTAAGTGTAACAATAAATTTCTTAAAAGAGTCTCCGTAAACACTAAAGTCGTCCATAAAAATTTCTAAGAATTTCTCAAGCATATCGTAAAATATAGACATCATACATCTTTGAAACGAAAGCAGAGCATTACATAAACCGAACGGCATTCTTTTATACGCAAAAAGTTCCATAAGGACAAGTGAAAGTAGTTTTTCCCTATCTCCGCCGCAATGAATATCGTAAATATCCCGAATAACCATCTAAGAAACAAGAATACTTATGTCCACTTAAACGCTCCAACATTTGCACTATGAATGGAAGTGGATGATGATCTTTCTTAGTATGATCATTTAGTTTTCTAAAATCAATGCACATTCGATATCCTGTAATTTCCCTTGTTGGGATCCATTCATTCTTATCATTCTCTTTCACTGTGAAACCTCCTTTCTTTGGTACAACTTGAGTTGGACTTACCCATTCACTATCCGATATAGGAAAGATTATTCCCATTTCTAATAGCTTAATAACCTCTTTCTTAACGATTAGCTCAGAATTCGGGTTGAGGCGGCGCTATGTTGAATACAAGGTTTAGCATCTTCTTTCGTAATTATCTTATGAACACAAATCTCAGGGCTAATACCTCGAATATCGGCAACTGTCCATCCAAAAGCTTTCTTATGCTTTCTCAACATTCTAATTAATTGATCTTCTTGTTGCTCAGTTAAAGTTGATGAAATAATAACTGGTAAAAGGTTATTAGTTTCAAGAAAAGCATATTTCAGATTTAAAGGTAACGGTTTCAATTCCAGATTCTTCATGGATCTTCTATTGACGATTTAAGAACTGGTCCTTCTAGTTCTAACTCCAAATACTTATGTCATGGTGGTTTAAAAGTAAAACTTCCTTTTATCTAGAGAAAGAATTATTTTTTTAATTTCAATGTCTTCCTCATCTTCTTTATAGACAGACAAAGTTAAGCATTCTTCTAATCATCTTTAAAAGTTGGTAATCGATTATCATAGATGTAATGAATATCTTCTATAAAAGAACATGATTCTCGTGATGTGTATGGATGGTTCATAGCTTTGAAAATATTGAAAGCAACTTCATCTTTATTGACTCTCAAAATTAACTCTCCTTTCTGAACATCGATTAAAGTTCTCCTCAGTAGCTAGAAATGGACGCCCTAAGATAAGTGGCGCTGAAAATCCTTCTTCCATTTCCATAACTACAAAGTCTCTTTGGAAAATAGAACTTGTCTACTTTAACCAATACGTCCTCAATAATTCCTTTAGGGTATTTAATCGATCTATATCGCCATTTGCGAGTCATTTGATCTTAGTAAGCTTTCCTATGCCTAGCTTTCTATAATCCTCATAAGACATGAGATTTATACTAGCTCCTAGATCACATAAGACCTTCTTAAACAGAAATCCTCCAATTTCACATGGAATCGTAAAACTTCCAGGATCTTTCAGTTTAGGTGGTAACTTATGCTGTAGAATTGCAGAACATTCTTCATTTAGGCATATATTCTCATATTCCTCTAATTTTTTCTTATTTGATAGTATATCTTTCAAAACTTTCCATAGGCAGGCATATTAATCGAGCTTCGATAATGGGGATATTAACATGAATATGATTTAAAAGTATCAAGGAAACGAGCATACTTACGATCGGGCCTTAATCTTTTAATTTAATCTTTAGGTGGAAAAGGTAAAGATTCTAAATCTATACCCTTTGGTTCCGAAGTCATGTTCTTTTTTCCTTTATCCTTAAACTTTTGAGTATTACTTGATCGCCAAATATCATGATCTTGAATTTTTTTCTTTAAAATATTCCCTGAATCAATCTCTACTTCAGACTCTTTCGGTTCTTCCTGTTTCTCATCCTTGTTCTCTTTATCTTCTATTCTCACATGCTCCTTAAATAAAGTCCTTAACTCTTTATCCATGGGGTCTTTCAAAATTCTAGGGATTTTTACCCATTTCTCACCTTCATTCTCAGGCTCCAAACTTCTATTCCTTTTCAAGAAATTCTCTATAATTTCTTCTTCCTCATCAGTAAATTCAAGTTCATCTTTAGTCTCTTCATTTTTTCTATCTAAATCATTTTCTACTTCATTATTCCCGAAGTTTTCTACTCCATTACTACCGTAGAGTTTCCTACTTCTCGTAACTACAACATTTACCTCTCTTGGGTTTCTTTCAGTATTACTTGGTAATCCTCCAGGAGGTCTACTGTTGTTACGTTCACCTTCCCTACTCAAATGATCTTCCATATTCCTTAATGAAGCTTCTATCGTTCTCATTCTGGTATCATGTCCATTCATAGATGTTTTCATTGAACTCATATCCTTACTGACTGAACCTATAGAAGTCATCATTGTTTCCATATTCTTAGCTTGAGTAGATACTACACCCATCATATTTTCCATCAGCTTTTCCCATTTTTCAACCCTTCTGCAGGTTGAGTTGAACTTTGAGTTACTGGTATACTTTGAGTGGTATGTTGAGGATAGGATCTTGGTAATGATTGTAAATTCTGATTAGATGTATTTCCTTGATAAACTTGATTATTATTCATATTCTTATACTGAACTGGATACGGCGGTTGTCCTTGCTTACTAGGGTTTTCAGACCATCTAAAAGTCGGGTGGTCTCTTCTAATAGCATTAAACGAGTTTGAATATGCATTGTTTAAATTCCTATGCTGCTGAAGAAAACTCACCTCCTCTCTTGAATATCCTGTTGGTTCTTCTATCCCTAATGACACATTATCATGATTTGAGTATTCAGTTGGCGTACTATTTTCTGAATTTTGATTCTTGTTTGATTGTAGTCCATCAAACTTCCTACTCAAATTCTCTAAATGTGCTAGAACTTCCGTGTTTGACGTACATTCTCCTGCAAAAGCTACTTTTCTAGTGCTAGAACCGGTTTCCCACATTCTATTATTTTTGGAAATCTTTTCTATATAGCATCGTAAACTATTTGAGCTTCACTCATCATTAACGAGCCACCACATACATGATCTACATCGCACGTGAATCCTTTCTTAGTTTACTTACGTAAAAGTTGAATTTGCATATCTAAAGAATAACCATGATCGGGACAAGCTCTTAACAATTTTTAAACCTTTCCTGTGCATTCCCAAGCGTTTCTTGAGATCCTTGTCTAAAATTAGCAACCTCGACTTTTAATTCCAAATTTCGTCCCTGGAGTGAAATATTGTTTGTAAATTCATTTGAATATCCTCCCAACTAGTTAGCGAGTGGTGTGGAAGTGACATAAACCAATCTCGGCTCGTCCCTTTAGAGAAAAAGGAAACATAGTCATCCTCGTTAATTCCTTATGAGCACCTTGACTTTTGGTCAGATTGCACAGATTCTTCAAGCAGATAGAGATGATGATGTGGATCTTCATCATCTTCTCCTAGAAATTGGGCTCTTGCGTCAATTAAACCAAAAGATGAGACTTAATTTCAAATTATTCGCTCCTTCATTGGGTAAAAGTATGGGATTATTAGTCCGGTTTCTCCTTACGGTTTGATCACGAGATAGGTCTTAGGTTTGGCGGATTGTTACGATTATTTCGATTCCGATCTTGATTGATTCTATTATTATTATTCGATTATTATTAAGATTAACGGGGTTTTGGCCATGCCCTAAATCATGATCTAGCCTCTGCTCGTTTGTTTCATCACTAGTTTCAAACCATTTCTTTATTTTGATTAGAAGATGATTCCGTTGGAGATTTTCCAAGGAGTCCTAAGTTGGTTTGACCACGTTTACTCTCTATTCGCGAATCGCCCGTAAGCGTTTATATCAGGCTTATAGGAGTAAGTGAGGCTTTACCGCTTCGGTCATCAACTAACTAAAATAGAAAAATGCTTGAGTTTTAAAGAAGAAGAAAATTGGTACTAGTAGAAAGTAGATACCAACTAAAAATAAAAAGAAATGTGATAAGAAGAGTGTTGGTTTATCCTCGAGAATTTTTAAGCTAATACAAGTAGTAACCATAGACACAAAAAAGAAATTAGCGACGTTATCCCGGCAACGGGCGCCTAAACTGACGTCACCAAAACCGGACCTTAGAAACGGCGCCAAGAAAGGGATGACCTTTTCTAGGTTAGACGGATCCTAACCGGCAGTGTACCGGGTCAAATTGTAGTGATAAAGTGGTGAGTCGTGTGTCGAATCCTCAGGGAAAAGTGGTAATTATTTTAAGTGTGGTTAAACACCAAAGAGCTGCTATTAACTCGATCTAAACCGCAATTTTATAACACAGATTACTACTATTCTAACCAACATAAAGTAAATGCGTAATTTAAAAGTTATTCTAATAAAATATATATATATATATAAATATATATAGATGTACATAAATAGTAATATATATATATATATATATATATATATATATAAATATATAGATACCAATATATAGCTTATAGACTAGACTAGCCAAAGTATATGTAATCAATTTATTCGATCTTTTCAATTAATAGAATGTGCTCGATCTTCCTTTTTATTAGGTCCAATTGAGTAAATGAAACGGTATACTCCTATAGTCAACAATTCCTCCTCACACGAGTGTATGAAATTGTCATATGTCAAATGTCATCAGTCCAATGTCCACAACTGCCCCATGCTAAACTTAGTTAGTCAAAACAGGTACCGAGTACAAATCTACCCCGGATAAAAGAGGTGATTCCGTTCGTCAGACGGCCGATGTTATTCAAGAGGCTCCGGTTGTCAAGCGGATCGATTTAACACAAACGGTGTAGTTTCAATTAAAGCTCGCCGATTTTAATATTATTAAGATCTCGAGTACAAAGTTAATAAGATTTGTTTTTCTAGGACAAATCGCCTCGGTAGGAAATAGGATTCCGTTAATCAGACGGCCATTTTTACCCTCCGGTTTTTCTATTTTTACTCATATCCTGACTTCTCTTGTCAGTGCATCGCCAGGTTATATGTGGTATTCATCATGGTTGATTACGTCATTCGAATATATTATCGATCACGTAGTAGAAATAGAAAGATTCATTTTAACTCAATTTTAATCACTTTTACTTAGACATCATTCTTTTAACGAAAAGATCGAAATAATATGATTACATAACTTTGGCTAGTTATTAGATCTAGCCTAATAACATTATAAAAACTAAAAAGAAGAAAATAATAAACATAAATACTTCATAAAAGTTACCCGATTATGAGATCTTTGATTCAGAAGTCGTATTCTTCCGGACATAACAACAACTTTAGCAACACCGGACTTCTGATAATTTCCCGAGCATTATCACGATACTACTACTACTAATTTATTCCCGGCTTAAGGCCTATTTACAAACTAAAGAAAAGAGGGGATAGAGAATATATATAAAATATTGTATATATATATTGGTACACCCAATGCAAATGCTGAGGCTCCCATATATATAGGCAAACTCCCTTCCCGGACCGGTCCTGAAAACTGGCCGGATCGGTCCGGTGTAATCATTGCAATGATTACACTCACTTGCAGCATGTGAACCGTTAGGGGGTAATGATGATTATATATAATTTATATATAATTATTTAATCATCTTATAAAATTCATAACTTGCAACCACGAACTCCAAATGACATGATTCAAGATTCGTTGAAAAGCTCTTCGAATGATCTACAACTTCCATAAAGACCACTTCTTCAGAAAACGTATTTTTGATGAACCATTTGTATTACGTGTCTTTTTCGAGATTTTTACTAATGGAAATCAAATGACCACTTGACCACCATTTGAGTTGTAGAAGTCCGATCTTCATGATTCAAAGTCCATTGGAAAGATCTTTCCAAGATCTACAACTTTTATTAAGGAAGCTCCTTCAGAAAATATCGTTTTGATGAGCCATTCCCATTACGTGTCGTTCTCGGAATTCATAACGATTATCCCTTGACCTTTACATCGGTGACGCTTTATAACTTCCTTCCAATGACTTGAATTGACTTCAAAAGTGTCGATACTGGATTTCAGTTTATCTTAGGATTCTCGCAATGAAACAAATGAGAAAATACCCGTATAAAATGACATTTACATTCGGTTACTAAAAACCGTACAAAATCATAACTTTTACTATAAATTACTAACTTTTACTACTAACTATACTAAATTATAAAGATTAATATTTCATACCAATTATATCATAATTTCATATATTTTACATAGAATTCGTCAATAAAACATAATAAAATCACGTATAATTAATCATATAAAAATCATACATCATGTTGGCAGCGTCACATCTAATTAACCGAACTCCATCTAGCATTCTTAATTACAAAACCCCTTACGAATGTTTGTTTGGAAAGCCACCTGATTTTTCTATGTTTCGTGTTCTGGGATGCTTGTGTTATGCACATGATCATTGTCCTTCCAAAAATAAATTTGATAGTCGCAGTCGTAAGTGTGTGTTGATTGGATATCCTTTCGGTAAGAAAGGTTGGACTCTTTTTTATCTTGATACGGAGGAGATTTTTGTGTCTCAGGATGTAAAATTTTATGAACTTGTTTTTCCTTTATCTGAACCCAAAGTGACTCGACCCGACCAACCCAACCCAAATGTAGCCAATGAAGTGTATGAATATGATGTTTTTCCTACATCTTCCTCTCAACCGGTAACCCTACCAGAACCAGTTACCCTAGTTGAGGGGGGATTCACCCTGTAGAAAATGTTACGCCCGGTGAACTCCGCTCCCTTCCACCTCATAACAACCCCGAACATGTTCATGATACCTCAGTAGTGGAGGAATTGGGTAAAGTGGGCGACGACGGAAGATCCCTAACTCTCGGTTTCAAGATTTTGTTACTCATACTATTATGGGAAAGAAAAGTCCAAAGATCTTGTTCACAGCTCAACAAAGATCCTCGGTACTCTCTTATCCTCTTACGCATTTTGTTAATTATGATTTATTTTCTGACAAGCACCGCAAGTATCTCGCAGTTATTACTACAGGGACTCCTCCTAAGACTTTTAAGGAGGCTACGCAACATGACGGATGGCGTAAAGCTATGGCTGTGGAAGTTAAGGCATTGGAAGACCATGGTACATGCGAATTGCAACCTTTACCTCCCGGGAAAAAGGCATTGGGAAGTAAATGGGTCTACACAGAAAAGTATGATGAGCATGGCCAGTTGCAGCGTTTAAAGGCTCGTTTGGTTGTATTTGGTCATCCTCAGGTGGAGGGTTTGGATTACAATGAGACGTTTGCTCCTGTAGCAAAGATGGTCACTGTTCATACGTTCCTTAGTGTGGTAGCTATTAAAAATTTGGACATTCATCAGATGGATGTCCATAATGCGTTTTTGCATGGAGATTTGAAGGAAGAGATTTATTTGAAGATCCCTCCCGATTTTGAGAAAAATCGATCTGTCTTGGTATGTCGTATGCGAAAATCCTTATATGGTTTGAAACAAGCTCCACGGTGTTGGTTTGTGAAGCTTGCATCGGCATTAAAGGCATATGGGTTTCGCCAGTCATATTCGGATTATTCTTTGTTTACCCTGCATCGTAACGGTGTCCAGCTTAATGTGCTTGTATACGTGGATGATATGATCATCGCAGGTAATGACAAAGTGGAGATGACTAAGTTTAAGACATATCTGAGTCGATGTTTTAAAATGAAGGATCTCGGTGTGCTTAAGTACTTCCTGGGTTGGAGGTTGCCCGGAATAAATCCAGAATTTTTTTGAACCGGCGTAAGTATGCCCTCGACATAATTCACGATGCGGGGGTTACTTTTCCCTATTGAACAAAATCATAAACTGGCCCTGGCCGAAGGGCCCCTTCTTGATGATCTAGAAAAATTTCGGTGATTGGTGGGCGGTTGATTTATCTAGGTGTGACGCGTCCTGACCTGGCATATTCGGTTCATATTCTCTCTCAGTTTATGCAGGCACCTCGGGTTGATCATTGGGAATGTTAGGAAATCTACGCGGGAACGCAACGGAATTTAAAATTTTATTTCCTTTTAACCAGGATCGACTTCGTTTAAGCAACAAACAAATGAGCTAAAGACGGTGGTTACCTTGGTTGATCTATAAGATCGACGCTTTGACCGTCTAAGGAGAGTAGTTCTGCATAGAGCCGCCCAAGTGTTCGGCCTCTACCGCTAGTCCACACGAACAGCCCGCCGGAATCCCATCATGGATTGCTATTGGAAAAACTCCGGTTGCTAGACCGGCCATTTTCCCCTCTCTCCAACTCTCTACATGATGCTCTCTATTTTACACAAGAACTATTAGTTCTTGGAATTGTGATGTGCAAAAGAGCTTGACACCCACCTCTTATTTATAGTGTAGGTGGCGCCCCATATAGTGTGGAGGAGAAGAAAACATTTTCCTAATAAAATAAGGAAAATATAATTGATTGATTTATCTCATTTCATTTAATATCTTATATTAAATATTTCCAAGATATTGTCAATATCTTATATTGAATATTTATCTTATTACCATAAATCTATTTTTCCAAAATCTATTAATATCTAATATTAATATTATGGTAATCTTATTAATTAAATTGCACAATCCAAATGTATCCAAATACACAAAAGATGGCGCCACATTATAGCCAAATCACGTGTGTCAATACACACACAAACTTTGGCCATATATATTTAATTGATAATATAATACTATGATTAATTAATTTACAAAATACATGTATATCACATATATACATAATTTCGACATACACACATTATGTGTATATTTAATTAATCAACATAATTAATATCTTGTATTTAATTTATTCATAATAAATAGATACAACCATATTAATTTACCACTATAACCTTTATAGTCTCGAGATAAATTCTTTCCTTATTTAGTTATCAACTATAACCACATTTTAATCCGGCTAGATGTTCTTATGTGTGTAAACCGATAGGCTTCCGAATATGTTGGCCGTAGACACAAAGTGCAAATTACGAAAATGCCCTTCATGCCTAACGATCACGGGATAGCGTCTAGCAACACACCGTGACCCCCAATCATCGGAAGAGTAATTGCAATGACTACTACCTTTCATGTGAAAGCGATTTACGTGTAACTTACAATCCTATCATTGTAATAATATCCATACGGTCGTTAGTCGAGTGTCAAAACATCAACGACTGTATCTTATAATCTGGATATCAAGCTCTCTCGAAATAACTCATTGACTTCCACTCTGCAAAGATTCACGAGAGTAAGACATTCCTTATAAGAAGGCCATTTCGGATATTCGATCACAATCATAGGATACGCGATTCCCGGACGACCAATCATGTATACTCCACATGCTTCAGTATCACACCCAATCACTACCGCATTATCGCCCCGTGGCTAAGGGAAACCTCAATAGTGTCAAAGCATGACAATCCACACCGTGATGCCATGTAGACTCCGGTCCTAAGGATAATTACACAACCGTCACATAGTGTGACACTTATCCGTGTAAGTGGGTCGATCCTAACGCACGCATTCTCTAATACACGCCCACGCGGTCAAGTGTCTTTACACTTCGATAGACGACGAGATCTATCTCGCGCCTCGAAAGACGAAGACATCTAATACGTGCTATAGTCCTCTGTTTATACTATCAATGCTCTGTTTAATAGTACATCACTAGAGACATTTAAGTATCAAACTTATTAAAGTGATTAGAGATCTCATCAACCATAATCGCCTATCATGGTTTCTCTATCACGATTTAATACTAAGGACGTTATCATATAACAATTCATAATTGGTTCTTTAAAAAAGAACATATATATGACAAATGAAAAGCCATTTAATATATGTATAAACATAAAGAAATAGTAGAAATGATCCGACCCGGTCGGATCCGGTAGGACACTATTCCAACAGGGAACTGGGAAGCTGCGTTACGACTCGTCCGTTATTTGAAGAAACATCCGGGTCAGGGTATTTTGTTGCGATCCGATAGTTCTCTTCTGCTTGAAGGGTGGTGTGACTCTGATTGGGACGACAACAATTCGAATTCTTATTGCGCAAGTTGGCGTTCGAGACCTCCATGCTCCACCTTGAGGGAGGTATTACGATATATTGTGATATATGTGATATATTTTGTAATTATATATTAGTAAGGATAGAGTGGTAATTATTGGTAGATGACGATGCCCTACTACATATACCGGACCTATGTGATTGATGAATATAAGGAAAATCTTTTCTACAATTCTTGACATCATACGAAATCGATCCGCCCTGTACTATGAAAAGCCAATCAAGGTCAAGAAAGAGACTTGTTCAAACCCAGTTAACATTTGAAACCAAACCAAAATGGAAAGAAAGTCCTATTAATTGAAATTGAAGTGCGGTTATCTTTTATTTTTCTCACACAAAGTTCATCATCAATTTCATCAACATCCTCACCAATCAATTGATCACTATGAAGCACTAAGAATAAATAACAAAAACAACAAATCAAAACACAACATATAGGCTGTTAAAAAAATAAAAATAAATAAATAAACACAAAAGAAACTAAGAAGATGTATAGCAGGGCTTCTGGCCAATCGATAGCAGCTGGGTTTTAGACTTTGGGACAATTCCCATATTAAGAAATTGATGGAGTTTTTAAGAAGGGAGGTTGTACGTTGGCCAAAAAATAATAATAACAAGTTTATTAGTCGACAATTCAAGGTTTTACTTGGCATTTTATTGACCTAGTACTTTAGTCTCTAGCTAGCATAAGACATTAGTGTACAAACCTAAGAAAATGATATCTAGTACGTACGTACCACCACGTATAAACATAATCATCAATATATATATATATATCCACAATTAATTAATTGTCAATTTAATTTCATTAAAGCACACAATGACAACAAGATCATTTTTTTTTTTTTGATCATTTAAGGCATGTTCTATCTTATAGCATGAAATTCTTATAGACATCCATGTAGGCCCACGCACATTATAACACTAGGACATACCAAGTTTTCAGATTCCACTTAACAATATATATATATATATATATATATATATATATCCACTTAACAAATGTTTTACTTTAAAGACATAAAACTCTTAGGTGTAGTCCCGAAGACATAATATCAACAGCATTAATTTAATTTGACGTCCACCATGCATATATACCCAAAATTTGTAAATTTCATCCATTTAACATGCATGATTAATTAAGTGACAAGTTCACCAACTGTTATTTCAGGGCATCATTTGGTATTTAAACGTGTATAACTTGTAAATCTGTTGTGACATGATTTCTACTACTTTTGTAAATATACACGTACTAAACTCTAAATTAACACGTGTTGATCATTTTTAATAGCTGTCTTTAAATTATCAAGCTCAACAAATTATACTGAAATTGCACGAAACCAGATTAATTCTTGACATAAAATTTTGACATCCTACATTAATCTTAAGATTTACATAGCACTTGCTATATATATATATATATATATATATATATATATATATATATATATAGGCCATGCATGCATGTAAGCCCTTCTTTATGGCGTTGATGCGCCAGTTTTGAAGTCTTACATGCAGACTTCTACAGTCCGTCTTACTGGTCCACCATATATGCATTAAACTTCATAATTCTACCAGCTGCGTGCAAATTCAAAGAAACGACTACAAGTATGCGAATTTTAAGCCTTTTAACATGGTTCATAAAAACACTTAATTTGATGCAAGAAGACCAAATTAACTTGGATTTACTAGAACATTTATTATTGCATATACTTCCTACGTACGTATGCAATATGAAACTACTCTCCTAGCTAAAAGTTACAATCCTTACTTACTTTGCTACTAAAATATTGAAACCCTAGTTTCAATATATAAAATAAGAAATTTTGGAAATCTAAGAACACGATCGAGAAACACTGACCATGACCACTTGAAAATACTAGAAGAAAGATTGCAGAATTAATTATGGGTAGGAATTTCAGCAACTTGACTTGAACAAGAGATCGAGAATTTCGAGAGGAAAACCTGTGAGTATATGTGCAAGATGGAAAAATACGAGTTTTAATCCATTTTCTAGAGATACATGTCTGAGGGAGTTGTAAAAACGATTGGCAACTGCTGGGGGTTGCCTCAATTCGAAATTTTGAGCATATGAGTTCCAAGATCCAACACCGAGCCTATGGAAACTGGAGTACGTACGTTGAGCCAGTGGATCTCAAACTTTCCATGAGACTTTTGATGTGTTTTTAAGGTTTCTAAGGATGCCGTTATATACGAAATACGATAAGTGAATCCTTGATTTGCCTTTCTGCTTGTGGTGTGCGTGTGCATGCGTGATTTTTTCGTTTTGATCTTCTACTTCATACTAGGCAATATATATGATGTGCTTACTCATTCAATTTTGGTTGAGAAATTTTGCGGGGTTTTGACGTATATGAGGAGCAAATTAAGAGCAAACATATATAGGATGAAGCCATTGTCGTTCATTTATGTTGAAGGTAGTTGTTATTGTGACTGTTTTTCATTGTCTACTTGCATGTCAAGAATAATGCTTCCTTTATGTACATTCTGTTTGGGAAAATAGAGCAAAAATATTTCAGCCAGCTGACTCAGCTGAGATATTTCATTTTCTTCGAAACTGTCATGATCAATACTGTTATCAAAATAGCCGAGACTTTTTATCTTCTTCAAATCATGTCATGATCAATATCGATATCAAAGTGGGAGTAGTGGGATCGAGTAAATGCATTAATGTTTATCAATGTTGAGGCTTTTCCATTGCTTGCTCAAGCCTCTATATAATTCATATAGTTTTGCATATAAAGTTAAAGAGTTTTTTCCTCAAACACGCAATGATTCGACGTTGTTCGAGAAGTTGAAAGACTCTCTTTTGAGCAGTAAACTGAGTAATCCTAGGAGACAATTGCATAAACCGGGATACAAGTTCTGAAACAAATTTATCTTAGCGATGTAGCTTTCATCTCGCCTCAGTCAAGATATCCTTATTGTTTTATTTTATTTTCGTTTTTCCATTACAGTAGTTGTAATATCTTTCAGGATTAATATATAAATTGTTCTTCTTCTTTCTGTTTATTAATCTTATTTCACATAAAATACTACGGGTGTAACACATTCTTATTTTGAATATACTAGTTTTGTTTCCGGTAACATGTGTTTTAGTCTGCATCAAGGTGTTGTTATGAAGTCTCCTTCAATTTTGTACTACCGTAGGGCCGAGGTAGCGGCACCACCACTTGCGCAACTCAGGTTCAGAGGATGTGGTTTACCAAGCTGTAGCAGTTTCCTTGTTTTGCGATAATCTCAATTAGTTTGATATAATGTCATATTTACGTGAGCTTTATTATAAAATTCAAAGTTAAAGGTTGTGGAGGACAGGTTTTAATCTAAAATGAGAAAAAATGTCAACACGTGTAGAAACACGTATGTAGAATAGATCGTTATTTTGTCTTCTTCAGGCCCGCCACTCCTAAAATTTAGAAGTCATGCGCTTAATACAAGATAGAGCCAAATGCTCAAACCGTTACAGTAAAAAAAAAAAAAAATCATGTGCTAAACAAAACGTTTTCGAGAGCGGATCTTGTCTTATTAACCAATTTCAGATCTTATTCATTCTTTTAGCTTCGCCATCCCTTTATTTATTTATTATTATTATTATTATTTTTTTTTTTTTTTTTTTTTTTTTTTTTTGTTGTTGTTGTTTCTTTGTTCTTTTTATTTTATCACCGGCTTGTTTAAATTTTTTTTCAGACAAACAGCTATCAACAATAGGAAGCAGAGTTATCTCATTGCAACCGTGCAACTGATTACCGTCTACTACTACATGTATACCAGAGCTTTACCACTGATTTTGACTGTCTAGGTGTCCGGCTCGGTGTAAGTGGTAATGGCGGTCCGAGCAATACACAGTCGTCCATTTTTTCGCTCCGCCGCATCGCCGCCTTTTGCAGCGGCACGGAGCTGTTCTTGCCGATGTATGGCCATTCAGCAGCGCCCTGAGTACTTCAAATTAGGTTTCCGTTCTTCAATTTTTTTGTCCCACCAATTCTTAAATAGTCATGGTACCAGAAGTCGTAGCTACTCATGTCAGAGTTTGTTGGATACAATCGTGGAGGAACTTGTCGCCGTTCGCAGACGTGGAAGAGTTGTTTCTGTTTCAAACAAGTAATATAGTACTTTGTTAATTCGTTTTTTTTTGTGTGTGTGTGTGTGTGTGTGTGTGTGTTGGTCTTACTAGTTATGAGTTCATTATACGGTTCCATTCAAGAGCTAGCAAGTTTTGATTTTTTTTTTAATTTTATTTTAAAATTTGGTGTTAGCGACATTTTAGTGGTGCTTTACAAAATGTTGGTTAGTTACACGTACGGTACCTTTTTCAGTTTGTTTTTTCACTTGCCAGTTGCCACTGTATTGATTATGCCTCAAGGGAATTACTGGAAGGGAGAAAAAAAATTCATCTTCATTGTGGTTTTTGAAGCTTTCCCTGAATTTTAAGAGCACTGGTTGCCATTTTGATGGCTTGTTTGGAATCTTTTTTAATTATTTGCAAGGTTTTCCCGATGACTAGCTTCTTCTATTTGCTTTTTTTTTAGACGTGCTTCTGATGTACTAGAACTAGAAGTGTATTTTTTGTGTACAGGAGACACCATTTTACAGTTAGTCAGTGTCTGTGACTGAGGATTTGACTTCCGGTATTAAGATAGTTGGTTAATTAGGTAATGATGTTTTTGACAAAAATAATAATTAAGTAGTTGATCATGCCTAGTTGCAACAGTAAATACTTTTAAGCAGCCTTACAATGACCCCATCACCTAAAGAGTCTTACAAACTTGAATACTTTCCTACAGTACATCTGGATGAAAGAGAAGAGTTCCTGAAAATTGTGAGTTTTAGATGCCGAAGTAAATAATAGTGAAATCTCAAATAAGTTTCTGCTGCTGTTGTTTTTGTTGCCTTTTGTTACTTTTACTTAAATGTTACTCCTATAAACCATCTTCTTCAGCCTCTTTTAATTTTGAGATTCATGCTATTTTCTTGAAAGAGAAGCCTAAAATACACATGGTGTAAATGAGGTTATTATGATACCAGTTCAGCTTGGCCATTTTTCAATGAACCTTCTGCACCGAATGCTGTAATCTAGAACGATGTAAGCCTTTGCAGGCTAGCTGGTACCGGGGAACTTTTCCTAACCAAAAATGAAAAGTTAGAACTGCAGAAAGGATTGCTGCTGGAGTTTAAGAAAGACACTGAGAGGGTACTGTTGGCAGTAACTCAGAAACCTGATGGCAAGAGGAACTGGATGGTCTTCGATCAGGTGCTTTAGAGACCAATGTGCAGCATGTCAGAATTGTGGTTTGTCCTAGGATAATAAGTTTTCTAGCTAGTCTTATTGCTCTTCTTTGTGTTTTAATGACTCAGAATGGTGTCACGTCATCAATTAAGCCTCAGCAAATCACATTTATTGTCCCTGGCATTGAAGAATTCGATCACACAGACATATCAGAATTCAGGCAAAGGGCTGAAAGTAACTTGGTTTGTTATCTTATATTCCTAAACACCAAAGCTCACCCCTCTTTTTCCTTTTTTTTTTTGCATTCATGGTGTTCTTTTCAATAAATCACAACAGGACCCAACCCTTCTTGAGTTCGCCTGGATTGAGCTTTTGGAAAAGAATAAGTCAGTGACAGTTCCGGAACTTGCTGAGGTGCTTATATCAAGAATTTCATGATTTCATCTCTTTGTATTTCTAATGATGCAATTCATGATAACAGATGATATTTGGTTGTGCTGAGCCCCTTGAGAGCTATTGTGCCCATTTGTTATTGTCAAATGACGATATTTACTTCACAATTTTGGAGACAAAAGGTCATATGTCTATATATGGGCCTAGACCGGCCATTCAGGTATGTGGCTCATCAAAGACTTTGCTACAGTCTTTAATAGTTTCCTTAGGGTCTTATATCATGCACTTGATGCAATGCTTTCCTCGGTTATTCAACAACATCCTCTAAATGCTTCTGAGTTGTATTGGAAATAGTGTTGTCGTGTATCTTTGTTCTACACGTCTGTAGTTCAGTGGTGATGTGATCTTATTAACGGGTTGCATTTCTTACCTTCTTCCTAAGTTCTCCGTCTCAATTCATCAACCTTGCCCATGATAATCTTTTTTTTTTCTTTTCATTTTTTTAGTATCTTTTTCATAAAATAGATTGTGCCAAGTCCTATTCTTTCCTTTTCAGCTTCCCTGCTGATTAAAATGCAGGTACAAGAACTTTTACAAAGGAAACTTGCTGAAGAGAAGGCTGAGAAAGAATTTCAGAACTTCATTCGCTTAATAAAGTCTGCCAAGGAGATGCCTTTTCATGCTAAACCCGCAAAATCATCGTGGAGATCTGATGATAAAATATGGGACCGAATTGAGTCCCTCCGTGATTATGCAATTGATAATTTTGTAACTGACAACCAGAGGAAAGCAGCTGGCTCGGTAACTTTTGATCTTGGATTGTATGCTTATTTGTACCTATTGTCGTTGACTAGAAAGTTTAGATGGAACTTAATTAGAATGTTGATCCAAATATTATTTTTGTAAGTCCAAACCGGAAAAATCATATTGTGAATTGTAATAAATCGCAGAAGGAAAATGACAACCTTTTTCTCATTTTCCAGATCCTGAAGGCAATGGGACAGCCAAAAACAGTATCTGCAGCTGTAAATCTCCTCATAGACATTGGGTATTTTCCTGTGCATGTTAATATTGAGTTGTTGAAGTACAACATCCGTGTTGATTACCCTGAAGAAGTTTTATTGGCTGCTGAAAATCTTTTGTCGGAATCGTCTGACCTGGACAAGGTATGATCATTTTGCTCTTACCTCTCTTGGAGAAGAGCCTTTCCAGTTTCAGAGTGCTGAGCTATGTTAATGAGCTAGACTTTGCTTTTCAGCTAAAATGGTTGCTTCTGATTTGATTTTCTCCTTCTCGTTATTTTCCCCCTCTTGATCAGTTTTTTTTTTCCCACTTAATTTTGAATCTGGACTGAAGGATGATGTGTAATGCTTAACAAAGGTAAGATCGGTGGTTGCAAAACTGTAATCGTTTTTCTCCTGACTATTTTTGTTCATCGCCAAAGGCTTACTACAAGTGAAAATTCACTTGCCTAAACAACTTAACGAATAATCACCCTTTGGTTTCTGCATATTAAGTGTGTTTGTACATTAATGAGTTTATGCATTGTGATGGGCAAAGCTGTGGCCACTTTTTCTTTCTGTGGGGGGATTCATTCCTTTTTGACAGTTTTTGTTGTGCTATTCAGAATAACAGAATAGATCTGACTCACCTGAAGGTTTATGCAATTGATGTTGATGAAGCCGATGAGGTATTATTTTTGTGTTTGTTTGTTTACCTATTCATCTGTTCTTGTATCATAGGTATAAACTTATGTGGTATTCCGCATTTTTTCTTGGCAAATTCACGGCAGCTAGGCGATGCACTGAGCGCTACAAGGCTCCAAGATGGCCGAATCAAAGTTTGGATACATGTTGCTGATCCAACAAGCTTGGTTCAACCTGGGAGCATAACCGACAAGTATAATATTAGCAAGTTGTTAGAAGTTTGGCTTTAGTATTTGAGAATACTTATCATATAGCTTTTATTGCAGAGAGGCATTGAAGAGGGGAACTTCCGTATTTCTTCCCACTGTAACATATCCAATGTTTCCTGAAAAATTGGCCATGGATGGCATGAGCCTGAAGCAAGGAAAGACGTGCAATGCTGTTACGGTATCTGTTGTTTTGCATTCTGATGGAAGGTGAGGTGTCACACTTAAAATGTATGAAACTATACGCTTTTAGTGGCAAGCACAGAAATGTTCAATATTGAAAAGATTTCCCCTGCCTTTTAGTTTTGCACAGGATTTGACTTGAAATCTGGTGAATGGTGTTGTGTTTGCCTTTGCATCCAAATTTATTATATATATATATATATATATATATATATATATAAAGGGTAAACCCTACCCCCGAGGGTCCCCACACCCCCGGTCCCTCAGGATGTGTGGAGATGTAAATCAGGATCCCTCAGTAGCTCAGAATCATGGGCTGCCCAAGGCCAGGGTATAAATTAAGCCCTTTATGGATTCGAACAGTTGATAGATATATATATATATATATATATATATATATATATATATATATATATAGTGTGTGTGTGTGTGTGTGTGTGTGTGTGTGTGTGAGAGAGAGAGAGAGAGAGAGAGAGCAATAAATGTATAATGGAACAATTGTTTCTGTTGCTTGATGTATAAATTATTATCAATTTTTGAAAAGGCTGGAGCTGGCTTTTACCTAGAGAGTTTCAAGTTATTTAAAGTGTAAAGAGTTTCCTTATTTTCTTTTTTTTGTACAACCGTGCGATAGTAGTGAGATTGCTTTTCAGAGGACAGTTTCCCTGCATGAATGGTGTATTGGTGCATATTGTTGAAGGTGATTTTTATCAGATTTTAAAAATGGAAAGTCAAATAAAAAATGTGTATGCCATCTTTTTTTGCTCTAAAAATTGTAGCCTGTGCTGGGTGCTGATTGAATGTGCAATATGGAAGTTCAGATGCCCAGGTGAAGTTTTTCTATAGATAGTTGAAGATCTTTTCCTTGTTCATAGTATTGCAGAATTCTCTGTGGACAACTCTATTATTCGTCCAACATATATGTTGACATATGAGAGTGCTTCAATGCTGCTTCATATGAATCTCGAAGAGGAGGCCGAACTACGATTGCTCTCTGAGGCTGCTACACTTCGCTCAAAATGGCGCCGGGGACAGGTACTTACAGTTTTCCGAATTGAGTCCAATACTGGCATAGCAAATTGGTTCGATTTATTACATGTGGTAAGACAATGAAATATGAAACATTTGCCTGTCTCGTGGTGATATGACGTTTTCTGGATTTTAGAAATGCATTCATGTGTAGTGAAGCTAATTAAATTGGTCCGCTATGATGTGGTTCTATGATTTTAACCAGTTCAACTCCATCCATAGTTTGTGGCTGTATGCTGGTAAATTAATTTCTCTGACGTGCACCGAGTTTTCTTGTAATAAATCAGTTGGATACAATATACTATACAGTATACTCCATTTCAAGTACATGTTTAAATTGTTTCTGCACATTATTCCCTCTTGTTAAAGGTAAGCCCATTGACTCTGAGCTACTGGGGGATCTTGATTTACATCTCCACTCATCCCGTGGGACAGGGGGAGTGGGGACCCTCGGGGGTAGGGTTTACCCTTTTAAATTGTTTCTGCACAACTGAGTCCCATCTTGATTTCCAGTTATTGCAATGTTTGTGGGTATTATGTCATGATAATGTTTCTGGTGTTGAATTTTGTCTAGCCATCCATTATTTCAGTACACGCGTTCTTCATTCTTATTATTATTTAGATATTGATGTATAAATTACACTGTCCTTAACCACTCAAGTTTTTAGGTGAGTTTTAAATTTAACACGGTATCAGACCAAGACAAGGTTAGGTGTTCAAACCCCACTCCTGCCCATTGTTGTTAAGGTGGTGATTAAGCACTAGGCAATGCATCAAGCGCACTTTTTTCCGAAGGCACAAAAACTAAAATATATATGCACTATAGGGACCGTCTTTAAAAAAAATTAACTTAAAACCTCAAAAGGCAAAGCAAACGAATCGCTAGCCATTACCATCTAATTGATGAAAGTAAGGAGGAATTTGAAGATAGCAGTACCGAGGAGGAAGAGTTTGATGTTAAAGCACTATGTGAGGATGATTCGGAGATGGATGAAAGAGTGGATGAGAGTGAGGGGGAGGATATGGTTGAGTATGACAGTGACTGAATATTTATCACTTTATTGTCCTTTGTAGTAATTCTCAAATCCAAAGGAAACTTATGTTGTTTTTGTCTGAAAATCCTTTTGATTGCGTTGTGGTGTACAAACTTATTGATGCCACAATGGAATCATTGCTTTTTGTGGTTGTGGTGGTTAAGTCGTTTTAATGTTTGTTTTTATATGATCTATTATTTTTTTAGCTAGTTTTTAATGAAATAATAAATTAAAAGTTTGCGCCACTTTAAATAAGTAAGCGGCGCTTTTTAGCGCTCAAGTAGTCAGGCGCTAGCTGTCGCTTCGCCGGCGCTTTTCGCCTTAACCTTACTGTTCCTGTCTTTACTTCTTTAATAAAAATGTTACTATTGATGGGCTACAAAACTGATGTAGTGAGTCTATAAGTTAGGAGGAAACATAAGCCACGGTCAGGCTCAAGGCTATTCACTGAAATATTTTGGGATTACATAAGCTAAACCCAGGAAAAGACACCGAAGCAGCTTATAAGGAGCTGCTTCAGATACAAACAAAAGATACTGACCGCCCTAGGACCAAACAGGGAATGTTTAGACCATTAAACCCTTATATGTAGTGGGGTTTTAATTACTTACGCAAAGACTAAAATACCCCCGACTTAAATCTGCTACAACATGTCTACTGTTGTCCATGTTTTGACAAGCTCACAAATGAGGAGGGCTTGTTGATATGTATAAATGTATAAATTACACTTTGTTTAACAATTGGGCATGTTAACTTCGCTACAACATGTCAACTCTTGTCCACGTGTTGATAAGCTCACACATGAGGTGACTTGTTAAGATATAAATGTATAAATTACGCTTATGCTTAACAACTTAAGCTTTTGGGTGAATCAATATTATAACAATAGGATTGTAAGACTTCTTCCTTATGAGCATTGAATAACTATCATCTCAACTAAAAACTCAGGACATTAAGTAGAAATGTGATTTATACATATTATATCTAGGGGCCTGACTAGTGAGCTTGCCAACACGTGCACAAGAAGAGTAATGTTGTAACAGAGAAGCAGCAGTAGCAATAATTTTGCTGTAGCACTGTAGCAGCAGTAGTAATAGTTTTTTTAGTAGTGTCTTGCTCTGATAACATGATAAATCACAATTCTCATATATTCACCACTCATATTTTGTGTTTCATGAGGTTCTGATAGCAAGAACTCACCTTTTCTTATATTTATTTGATTTGAGATTTTCTGATAACATAGATATGCTAAAATGAAGGTCTTTGCATAGGGTGCCATAGATACAGTTACGTTGGAACCACGAGTGAAGGTCGACAATCCAGACGATCCAGAGCCTTTAATCAAGCTATATGTTGAAGACCAGGCAGATCCTGCTATGCGACTTGTTACTGAGATGATGATACTTTGTGGAGAAGTTATTGCCACTTATGGTTCTCGTAATAACATCCCTTTACCTTATAGAGGTCAGCCTCAATCAAATATAGATGCATCTGCATTTGCTCACCTTCCTGAAGGGCCTGTTCGAAGCTCTGCTATTGTCAAAATTATGCGTGCTGCTGAGTTGGATTTTAGGAAACCCATGCGCCATGGAATTTTGGGACTTCCGGGCTATGTTCAGTTTACTTCTCCCATTCGTAGATATATGGACCTACTTGCTCATTATCAGGTAAAATCTCTATGTTCCATAGGTGTAATCTGTTTGTGATGACCGTCACTCATGCAAAAATCTGCTATTTTGCCTTTTTATTTTATTTTATAACTTACAGAGGAAATGGGGGCATCAAAATTCAAAAGCACTTAATCTCATATCTTTGATCCTCTGTATTATTCTCTTTAACGGAGACAAATGAATATTTATCAGGGTGAAGCTGGACAAGTTTTTGTGATTATAATCATCCATTATTGAACCTTTCACCCACTTTTATGTATCCACTCATCATCTATCCACGTTGACACCTTAGTAAATTGTTCATACATTAGGTGAAAGCATATCTTAGAGGAGAATCTCCACCGTACACATGTGGTCAGCTGGAAGGGATTGGATCTATAGTCAACATGAACACCAGGCTGGTAAAAAACTGTCTAACAACAGTTTGCGCTACTGGTTGTTGGAATATTTGAGACGGCAGCCAAAAGAGAAGGTTCTCTGCTTTGGTACTCAAGTTCATTAAAGATAGGAGTGCCATGATACTCTTGATTGAGGTAAGTAATGAAATGTAACTTTGTTACTGTTATGTTCCTCTAAATTAAAGTACAATGCCAGTCTCTATTGATTTACTGTAAAACCAGTTATCTTGGGCGTTGAAAAACTAGAGAAAGCATATTGTTGTATTTCCTGATCTGCAAAGGTTGCAAACTGAAATGAATCCATATCCCTTTTCAGGTTGGACTGCAAGCGTCTGTTTGGATATCAACCTTAGGTGTAGATGTTGGTGAAGAAGTGAAGGTTGTAGTGGAAAATGCTCATCCTCGTGATGATATTCTCTCTCTCAAGGAAGTTCCAAGGATTTAATTTACCTACCTACCTACCTTTCACCATTTTTGTTGCTCTGCTTATATATTATATCATATAGGCAACATACACCAACCACATTGCATGGAATGATGTATGTTATGGAAGTGTGGTTTTGCCAAATCGACCCTGAAATAGCTCTTCATCAAACCCCCTTAGGAGAGTGGGTACCAAAACCTTCAGTCGGTGAATGCAAAGTTTTTTTCTGGTAGTAAATGCGTCGCTGTCTGAAAGTTTTGGTCGGCCTGGTAGTAAATGAACCACTAGTACTAGTAGAATCCTTGGCGTCATACTAGTCAATAGAAGAGGGTAAGCAGAAAACCCTTTTACTCATAGTATCATTGCATCATGTACTACATATCATTTAGTAGTAAATATACACATATATGTATATCCATTTCTTTCCCATGTTTTAATTTCTCGTTTTTAATACTAATTTGTCCATTTTCAATCAGATATGCAGTGAAGAGCTTATGCGTGAGGTACAGTTATTTTTGATTTACTTGGAACTTATGTTGGTTTTTGTCAAATGTAAAATGAAGCTGTGTTGAGCAGTGTGAAAATATGGTTAAAACATGCATTATACGAAATAGTAATAGCAAAATGTCCTAAGGGGGTGGTTCAAGAAGGAAAACAAGTGCTGATTCCACCAATTAAATTTCAAACAGTAAACTGTAAAATTTGCATTCAAAGAAAAATCTGAAAGGATACTAGTTCCAATTATGATATGTGCACGCAAAAAGGAAAGTTCTTGGGTTACATGCACAGTTTACATCCTGTGTATTCATCCCACTCAGTGTCTCAAGCCCCCCTCCCCCACACACACACACACACACATTAACATAACTTTCTCATTACCCTCACAAGTCCCCGTTGATCCCCCGATTACTGAAATAATGATACCACTACCACTACTACTAGTACATCAAACGAAATTATCACCCCTATCAACCCAATCAGCAAAACCTCATACCAATCAACAAACGCTCCCCGCATAATATGATGTCTGGTATTTTTGATTCGGTTGGGAGTCTTTTAGCATTTTTTGTTAGCAGAAAAACCCAACTCCACATGGGTAGTAGTAGTCGTCATCATTGTAGAACTGTCTGCTAAGTCAGCAGATATGAAGCCGCCTTCTGACTTGTCTGTCTACCATATGAATCTTTGTACCCCAGCTTCATGGTCCCAAGCAAATGGCCGGAACAAGAACATAAACATCGTGAACAGATTAATGGCAATATAAAGTGCCCCCATCAGAATCCACCTTCTTTCATTATCCACGTCAACATGCAGAATGATGAAAAAGAATGGTATTGTATAATATCTGAATTCTATTAGCGGCGCAGGAACAAGTGTTGCAGCACAAGCCAGAAAAAAGGACACCACCCATATCTTCTTTTGTGTTTTTCCTGCCAAGTCAAGTCAAGTCAAGTCAAGTCGAGAGAAGAGAAAGCGTATTCAGGAGGAAAAAAAAATGTTTCTAAATCAGGAACACCGCACTCTCACCCAGTAGACTGCAGATGCAAAACCATGAGCAAACACAAACTGGCACCAGAATATACTTCATCATGTAATGAGATTTGATCACTTTCCGCCAAAAATAGAACGTATAGTGGCGATTATCAGCAACAAGATATGGATGAGCTATGCTGCAAATGGGGGTCAATAACAGGGAAATATATCTCAGCATATCCAATTTTCCTTAGTTTATTCAATCCTTCATTCCATTATCATAAGCAATCAAAGACCCAACCTGAACAAGTGCATTGATATAAAGCCAGCTGTTAAGGCTATCGCTGCATTCAATATATTAAAAAGCTTCTTCTTCATGAACGCATGGGCTAGAGCTACAATTTGTTGCAAGGAAACGAGGGCAGGAGCCATAAAACTGGCTGATACCAGGCTGAAATATAGCATCTGTGCAAAATGAGGGGACATCGTGTGGGCATCTTTTGCACCTAAAGAACGCATAGAAAAATTACACTTCAGCTTTATCAACCAACAATACTGAATTTTATCACCAAAAATTTAAAGAACTAAACTTTGATTTGAAAAGAGCAAAATAAGAATCAACTAGAAAAGAAAATACCAAGAACTATACTCCCGTTCCAATAAACAAAAGCTATAAAGGCCACCATATTTAGGATGAACAGACTGAAAGAAGACAGCAACTTCCATTTAAGCTGCCATGATGTTGACAGCAGGTTCTGGATCTCCTCAAACAATCCTGCATTAAGATTAAACAAAGGAACAAATAGTAAGAAAATAAAATTTGCTCCCAGAAACAATTGAGACATGAGGGACTATGAACTAGAAAGTTGATTTCCTATGACTTTAACTATGTCTGCATCAAGTAATTTTCTATGACCACAGAAGACAACATAACAGTTGAATAACTAAGATTATTAGTCCTAAGTTAGTATACATAGAAGAGATGCTTCTATGCACCGGGCTGCATTTAATTGTCGATTGAAGCTTATTTTTCCATGACTGGGAGCAAGATAGTTCGTTGTTAACATGTAGAACGAAAATAAATACATCAAGCAAGGTAGAGAACTGATAAAAACGAACCTTCTGAAGGAGGAAGGGAATGGATGGTTGCCTGGGAAACAATATTGTTAGAAGTGTCCTCATGCATACGAGATCTTCTCATTCTCAGGTTAGACGCTGTGAAACTAGTTTTGGAAGCATATTGTGTAGCTTTAGCTTCTGATAGACTATCAAATTGTTTTTTGTCCTTCTGCTGACCCAGGGTAAGATTTATGACCCGATGCATGCGACAAATAAAATCCATATAATATTGGTTTGTCGAACAAATACAAAAAGCGCCAAACTGAAGACAAAAAAAAGTCAGTAACCCTTATATGTATCCCCAAAACATAAATGATGTCACTATCCCCATATAAAGGTAACCTAAAAATTCAAAATCTTACCGGTAATCAGAGTTAATAAGTGAATCAGTTACATACAAAAACTTCAGATGATATGCAGATAGTAACATTTTATTTCTTATTTCTGGAGAGAGAAAAAATCAACAAAAAGACTATGGTAGAGATTCAGACAGGGAAGTAAAGCACTTCCTATATATGGAGTGGATGCAAAAAGGCTTGATGAACCAATCTAGGTCTTCCTATTGTTGACGAGCAGGACCCCTGACTCCATTACAAGATGCTCAATTGACACTTGCATAACTGATTGTAAGAAGCCGATGACTGATTGGACATCACTTCTTGGTTGTTCCAAAAGTATTGGCTTTTTCATGAAATGAATAAAGTTATCAGTTATTTGGAGAGTCAATGACCAGTAAAATGAAACCCCACAGAGCTTTGATTCAAAATCACAAATGAGAACTAACGAAGTCTGTTTCGTAAGGATAAGAGCAGTAGCAAAAAACCTAATGTGTTGTAAAAGATAAACCGTTCAAATCGATATGTCCCAAAATAATAACAAGCAGAAGAACTAGCTAGGAGTTGATATACCAGAAAAGAAACAGGGAAGCAATGAGTTAATCATCTTACCAAGGCACTAATCCAGTATCTTCTTTTCAAGACCATAAGATACGATGCAAGAACTGCTGTTAATGAAGCTACATCTGTGTAAAATAGGTAAGTGAAGAACCAATGAAGGGGGTAAAGAGACAGAACAACAGCAGAAAGAGTGGCTTTTCTGTCTTCAAGGGTTGGCCTCAAACGGGTGGTAATCTCATAAATCAGAACACTACAAATTACAGCCAACAGGCCATTTACGGACCGCAGAATCGAAGTAGAGCAAGCATCAAAAAATGATGATGCGGCCTTCATACAGAACATTCCTGGAAACAAAGAAGCAACATGGGCTAGTGAAGCTAAGTACCTGCAAGAGTGATAAATTATGAGTGTTAACATCTCTCTTCAGCAATCACCCAGAAGCGGCTGTCAGGTTTTGAGGGTTTTCCACACAACAAGAAATTTCCCACTAACATTCGATTCAATGAGCAGAGTAGTTGATCAGTCAAATTTATTATTTTATTACTTATAAATTACTACATAATCATGTGTCAGAAACCTGAGCTTTCAAAGATTCAAAATACCGTTGTTTGGTGATGTAAGGCAACTGCCGTATGACGTCACAGATATTTTGGCCTTGTCCGGCTCAGTTCCAGCTCTGTTAGATCGAGCTTAGCTTAGTGAACTAGCTTAGTTTAGCTAAGAAGTAATATAAAAGGAGAAGACTAATGATGTAAACACTCATGCAGATTGATAATAAAAACTCTCACTCTGTTTTCCTCTCTGATTTTCTCTCAACTTCTCTTCTCTCCTATTCTGTAGTTGTTGTTTCGAATTCTTCGAAAACCTTTGGAACCCTAGGTTCCTAACATCATGCCATGTATTCACTAAATGAAAGATATTGGAAGGGAATTTACACAATTAACTCAACGATGAGCATAACAAAAGAAGCAATGTTACTTTGAGATTGCAGTTCAAAAAACAGAAAAATGTTGCCTTGAGAAACCATATGATTAGTTTATAATTAGCATAGATTTATCAAAATGTACCAAATGCTAACATTTTGAGCGTCTTATGTCCTGGTTCAGTAACTCATGCCTAGAAACATTGGTGTTCAAAATGAATTAATATTTGCAGCCAAAAAAGAAACAATTAACCGAAGCAAACCATATACAAGAACATATCTTTTTCCTTATATGTACACGGACTAATTGTGTCAGATCTTTTGGTAAATGTAGCAAACGGGATGCAAGCAAAAAACTTCCCACACCTCCTACATGTACTTCTCTAAAATTGGGACAATCAAGATAAAAGCGTTGTATTTTATATCAAAAATTAGCAGGGGGGGAAACAGCTAAGTGTATAAGTGGCAGAGCACCTGGGATAAAAAACAACAACTTAGAAAGGCAGAAAAAAGAAAGAAAGAAATACTAACAAGCCAGGAGGAGTGGTGATCATGGGATCCCAACTTGTAAAATTAGCTTTGCAGTATTGTTGGGCCTGTGGCACGTGAAATATCTCATCCTACATTGCTAACCATTAAACATTGTAAACTTCATATGCTCAGCTGAATTCACTAAAGAGGGGAAAAAAGAAGAAGAAGAACGAAGACGAAGAAGAAGAATGTTACCATGTAAGGTTGGGGAACAATGTGATTGACAAGAAGGGAGACAGGAATCACCCACAAGCTAACAATCACAGCAACAGTTATTCTTCCCATCTCTTTTTTCAATTATATATATCCTGCGGTAAAAAGGCCTGATCATACCCCTACCCCGGCGATGGAATTAGCTTTTCACTTCAAATTTCCAATTTCTCTCCCTCGAATTTCCAATTTTCTTTCATTCAAAAAAAAAAAGCCACCGTTTTCTGCTACTTCAATCAGGACTCAACAACGACGCCGGCAATTGAGACGCTGTTAACCTCGTCACGTCTTTACTTTCGTATATGGGGCCGGAGGTGAATCGAGCTATTCGTGAATTACGTGTACTCGATTCATAAAAGAATTTCGTTCGATATAAATTTTTTCGAGTTTAAGCTCGAATCGAACTAGTTAAACAATTAACCGAGTGGATCTCGAGTTTCAAATATAGTAATATCAAATAATTATCTAATTAATTATATTTATAAATTTATTATTAAATAAAATATTATATAAGTATGTAATTATTAGTCCAGACGAGTATTAGACGACATGATCTCAATCTTGTCATGTTTTATAAAAAATAAATGAATTTTAAGAAAATAATCGAGTTTACGATGCGAGGCGAGTTATATCGAGTATTTGACAAGTCAGCTTCAATCATGAGTTTTTTAGTCTGAGTCAAGCCCGAGCCTAAAAAATATATTTTGGCTTCACTTCGATCAGAGCAAAAATAATTACAGTGATACCAGTATAGATTATCATTTTATGAAGAGATCGGATGTGAGTGTTATATTATGCAAGTATATTATTATAGTATATATAATGGTTAAAGCAGCGGCTTATTGAATTCTCAAGTAAAAAATAAATGTACACTCTATAAAAATGAGGTCATATCAGTTTCATAGAATTATTCACAATACTCCATCCATCTCAAGAGGTGATCCTACTAATCCATGCTCTAAGAGCGAGAGTAATGGTGATCGGGAGATAAAGCTATCGATTGGTGATGTTTGGATGATATGGAGAAAAATGATTGGAGGATAAATATAGAAGAGTTGTAGGGATAATTTGTGTGTGATGTGATGTTGTAATGGTGATAATATAGAAGGATGGTAGGGATTAATTGTGTGTGATTAGATGTTGTAATGGTGATAAATATTTTGACTCTATTGATTAAAATATTATTAAATATTAATGGCAGCATTTTTTTTTTCAGGTTTTTGTTTTTTTTTCCATAAAAAAATTGGGACTTGGCGCTTTTTTTGGTGAAATTTTAAAATACAACCGTTGTAGGAAGGTTTTATCAAGTAGCATACATTACAACCACTCATTTCTATCCCTTCACACACGATAAAAGTGTATTATGTGAAAGAGTAAAAATAATAAGCTCTAATGTATACCACTTGGTATAACCTTCCTACAACCGTTGCACCATAAAATCTCTTTTTTGTGAGAGAGGATTCTCTACTTCACTCTCTCAAAATAGATAATGTACTAGATAGACAGAAAAAAAAAAATCTCTAGTTTAATACCATTACTTCATATTTATTATAATAGCTCCCTCTCTCCTGACAGAATATGCAAAGAATATGGCCAATTAACCCTTAGAGCAGCCCTAATGAGATTTTTTTGGAGAGGCTTTTTCCTATTTTTTGTCAGAGTAGAAGATATCTAAATTGAAAAGTAAAATAATAAGAAGAAAGCAGAGAGTTTTTTTTGGAGATTCTCTACTCCATTATCTAATTCTAGATAATGGTAGAGAGAGTCTTCTACTGATTTTTTTCTTCTTTTTGGCAAGAGATTTTGGATGAATTTATTTGTTTTATTTTCTGTTGATGAAAATAAAATTGCTTCAAGGAAAGCATTTGCATTTCATACTCTCACCTTGGACCCCTCAGATCCGGCGGACTGTGACGGGACCGTGAATAGGCCGGAAAAGAGTCGGAGGCCATTCTTTCCGATTTCAGGCTAAAGAAAAAAAAAGTATTCCTCACTCCTCTCAGATGTGAAGAAGGTTTGCCTATTAATTTTTTGCTGAGAAATCAAATGGATTTGTGGAAGGTTTTCTAAACTTTAAATTATGGAATTTTGATTTTTGGATGACTCAGGTGCCAAGTCCAGCAATGGCAGCGGCGATGAAGAGGATGAATTGGCCGGAGATATGAACAAATATTAATCTGCCATTACCACATCTTATCAACAAATATCATCTTTAACTTTATTCCACATTTTTCCTCCGATCTTTATTTGCCATGTGTCATTATCTTGTCAGAAAAGAGAGCTTACCATTAGGGCCGCTCTTATTACGGCTGCTCTAAGTATAAAACGTATAGAAAACGTTATGCAGACTATGTTTGTATATATACGAGCTGAAAATGTTACTCCATCCATTCTCTTCTTATTTTATTGATGATGAATCCGTTTCTTTTTAATTGATGTAGTTGCTAATATTATTTATTTATTCCTATTTATCTGATCCAGAACATTTTATGAAGTATTTTGTATCCTGTGACGTGACATAAATATGATTCCTATTCATATTTATCTTTATTTTTTTAGCGGAATATTTTCTTTTAAGGGTTAAAACAACTTCATTAATCATTCAATATCGAAAATGAAAGCCAAAATTATATGGAGAGGAAGGGTGTAATCCCAACCTACTCATCTAAGCCTTCTTCTCAGCGGATATTAAATTTACTTTATTCAAGCAATTTTTGTATTATTTGAACTTTTGGTATCTATGAATTTTTGTTTTTTTTTTTCCGAAACAAAAGGAATTTTTTTTTTAAAGAACGAAAGGAATTTTATTACAACCGTCAGAATACCACCGAATAACCGTCGGATCATGACCGGTCTATTACAAGACAAAACAGCACTGAAGAAATAAAAAAAGATTGGAAGAACCTCAATATGACCAGATATTATCTCGTTAAAGAAAACTTGATTTGGTAAAAAACGAAAAATAGAAACAATCCGATATATTGTCCATAACATACTCGAAAAACAACCCCCCCCCACCCCCATCCAGTAGCAACCGTAACGACCGACAAACCCGATGAGTACCAAAACCACTCGAAAACTACAAACAAACCACAAAAACAAAAAGAAAACAACTATCATGAAAAAAGAGAAACGAATAATAGAGATCTAAAAAAGTACACAAATTTTCGGATTTTTTTATTAAGGAAGGAAAATATCACTATTTTTTGTTGCAAATAATCGGAAACTATATATCACGCGGCCCGTAAGGACACAAATTTAATCCACCCGTTATACTTGGTTTCAATTTAATATCTGTCGTTCGTTTCTTCTCCCTCCCCTATCTTCCTTCCTTTTCCTCTTCTGCCTCTCCGTTTCAAAACCTCATCTTTATCTCGTAAACGATTCCCTCTCAAAAAATTATCATCCACTAAACCTCACGATTGATTATGTCTCTTTTTCACACAATTCAGTTGATTCATCGTTTCCATTCCCCTTTTTAAAAAGGGGGGTTCTTTATTTTATTTTTTTGGGGGAAGAAACACGTACGGCGTTATTTAATATTTTTTTTTTCCAGGTTTTTGTGAATTTGGTAGAATGAATTCCGAAATTGGGCAATCGAGGTCGCGGAGAATAACGATAAGTAATGATGATCAGTCACTGGAAGATCGATTGGACGCCGCCTTGAAGATTTCACCAAATATGACGCCTGAATTTGATGATGATCAAGAATTTGAGGGAAAGATATCTGATTTTCCTGAAAGAGTCTATAAAGATGGCGGCAATGATCATGATAGCATTAAAACGGACGATGTTAGTGATAAAACGACATCTGTTTCTGCTCCGTCGTCGTGCCTAATTGCGCAAGATGAAACGCCCAATATTTCTTCTTCATCTTTGGCGTCGACTCTAGGGCAACTGGATGCAGCGTCGGATGATGATAATGATGGTTTTAAGACTCCGACAGATGCGGCACACAGGATTCCTCCACCAACTGAATGCCCGCCGGCTCCCAAGATAAAGAAAAGGCCTAATTATGATTCAACTGCAGTAAACAGTGCGGTCCGACGAATAAGGAGATGTCGCCGGAAGTTACTGTTTGATAATGGGTTTGATTTGATGGCTCGTTTAAAGATTAATAATAAGGAGCGGCTCCCAAGATAAAAAGAAAAGTCTTTCAATCAAAAAAGAAAAGAAAAAAGAAAAGGCCCACCAATAAACAGTGCGGGCGGTACAAGTCCAACCAAAGAAGATGTCGCCCGACGGAAGTTACTGTTTGATTGATGGGTTTGAAGATTGAAGACGATGAGGATAGGCCTGCGTCTCAGCGTCTGCTTGAATAATAAGCTTGAATAAATAAAGGTTTGAGACTGAAAAATTAGATACTACTACTATACTATAACTATAGCAGATTATATTGATTATAGTATATTTTTTGGGCAAATGCAAACCCTTATTCTAAAAACAAAAAGAACAACAACACGATGCAAATAATAAGGGTTTGCATTTGCTCAGATACACCATATATATATCTGATCGAAACACTTTTTCATTTAGAAAAATACTGTGATTTATGTTTGACTTATTATTGATTGATGAATACCTTTAAATTATTGTTTTGACATTCTTATGTTTTATTTGTTGTATATCCTTCCTTCATGTCAGATTCGTTTCGAAGAACAACATTATGTACATGGATAATTAGATAATTGTTGTGACGCTTTTGTGTATCCTTCTAAAAAACAAAATTGTTTTACATAGTGTATCATACGAATCGACCCATATATTATGAACATATTGTAAATTGTATTTGAGCTTATTTTACTTACGAACAAGCTAAATTCGACCTTGAATCTTTCTGTTTAATGAACATATTAAACTTTTTTGTTCAGGCGTGGTTTGTTTACTTATGCCATTGTTTGAGCTTATTAGCTCATTCAAGTGTAAACTAACACCTGTTCATGATCGATGCTTAAGGTTTATGTCAAATAAACGAGTGTTTTTGTTCATTCATGCACTTCGATCGATCACATTCATGTTTGTTCATGTTTACAAGGGGCTGTACGTGATCACAACTCGTGTTTATTCTTTCATAACGTGAGTTTGATAAAATATTTGAGTTTTTTTTTATTTTGCACTAAAAGCCATATGAGTAATGAGATACAGTCACATCTTAAATCAATTGGTTAAGCCATATGTACACATCTCACAAATCATGATGTATGTACAAATGTATTACTCCCTCTTGTTCTAATTATTCGAGATACCGTGTAAACAAACACATATGAAAGAAAAAAAATTGATAATATTAATTAAATAAGGGAAATGCTAAATCGCACGACTATAAACCCACGAATATAAAGCACGAATGATGTGTCATTTCCACCTAGGCTTTAATAAAATAAAATAAAAAAGTCGACCCCAATTTGATCTGCTGCCTATTTCCCGTAATTCTTTTCCTCTCTTAAACCTTTCTCTTATTTCCCCCAAAACACCCACCCCAATTTGTTCTTCTTCCTTAACAATTTTCTTATCATCCATTTTCATGGTTAAGGAAAAATCAAGAAAAATATGTGGGTGACCTAGTAATGAAATTAGAGTTCGTATCCCTCATAAATTATCTTAGATGCTTTTATTTCCATATCAATTTGGGATTCTGAAATCAACTTCTGCAACAAAAACACCATAAGTTGAGCTTACTTTCTTTCTCATAAATCCGAGACCAAAAGCATGCAAGGACTAGGGATGGCAATGGGTACAGGTGGAGTGCGGGTGAAATTTATATCCACACCCTACCCATCAAAAAAATTCCTTACCCATACCGTACCCGTTATCCATGCGGATAGAAAATTTCAAATCCATACCCTCTCCATACGGATATCCAGGGTCTGTGGATATCCATGGATATCTAATTTTATTCACAACTAAGTGCACAACTCTATATATACTATCAATTTCACCAGAGCAACGACAAACGAGTGGCAAAAAATACAATAAAAAAGTGACATTTCAATTTTCCGTCAGATTATTAATTTTTATAAATAATACAATAAAAAATATATTATATGGTGTGTCGGGTGGGTATTATGAAGGGTAGAGAATACATATACATACCCACCCTACCCACGACGGGTTTGAAAAATCAAACTCATACCATACCCTACCCTTAAAAATACTCTACCGTAATTGGTAGGGTTGGGTGGATATCCATCGGGTTGGATCGAAATTGACATCCCTAGCAAGGACGGAGATGTGTAATGGACTGGGGGTGGCTAAGCCCGCCCAGTCCACGCTCTTTTACCTATATATATAGAGAGAGAGTTTTTTAACTTTTTAATAGTTTGTATTGACACAATTAAAATGCTAGGTATATTTTAATTTGTGTAATCGTATTGTTAGAAGGTATTTTTTGATGTCAATAAAAAATACTTAAATTTATGTTTAATGTTTTATCTAGTCCAACTTACATTTAAATTTTACTCGACACTACTGACTTTTATTAACACAATACATTTGATTACTCGTATTAATTAACGAATGGATTTTTTTATTGTTATTTTATGAACTTTAAGAAAAAATTGCGTCATAAAATAGCATTATAAATAATTTTATCCCACTCAAATAGAAAATCTTATGAGTATCGAGTTAGTTCAATTGTTGAATTTTAAACGTCTAAGAAAATTTCTTAATAAAATAACAATATAAAGAAATGCAGCTCACCCGAATACTAATAAAATAACAGTATAAAAAAATTCAACCCACCCGAATACAGATTCTTGGCTCCGTCCTTGCGCTTTCCTCTTCGATAATTTCATTTAGGAAATGAAGTATTACATATTTTTTTTAATTTTCCTTTAGAGAAATGATATAACCACAACTAAATTATACAACAATTTGACACAACATTTATCTTCATTATTGATTATAATGAGATCTAGATCAATCAATATAGATCCACAATAATCAATGGTTTAGATCCACAATAATCGAACTAGTTAAACAATTAACCGGCTTTATCCCCTCATTGCTTAACTGGCGGTTGGGTTGATTTCACAACTTGAGATCCAGAGGATCCAGCTGCCCCTGCCTTTATGTCAACCATTGGGAGTGAGGTTTTGATCCCCTTTAGCTCAGCGGCTCTCTTCACCTCGCCAGTAGTCTTCTTTCGGGTTAGCTGGCTGCGTTGTTCAAGAAAATTCATGGTACCTGCGGAAAGCAATATTTATTAGCGACCCAAAAATATGAAAGGAAACAAGTTATGAAAAATATCAAAAAAGAATACAAGTAAAAATCCTACTCGGTGCTCGCATAGAAGGATCGCCGCCACAAATAACGCACTGAGAAGGCATGCGCTTGCCGTGATGACACTCCCCATACCAGTCTGGGTCAGTCGGCAAGGGGTCAACTACCAATAAGGGTTCACCAACGCCGCCCGTAAAGTCCGGCTGTCTCAAGATAAGGCCGCCAACATCCCAGCAACAACCTCTAATTGAATGCGCTGGCTTGTTCTACACCTTTGCGGGTATAGCCCAGGCCGTCTTTCAATTCGGCTATAAACTCATCATCATCAGATTGGGTTTTTATTTTATTCAGGTGGTCGGCCATCCTATCCGGGATTCTACCTTCATACATCTTTTATGCCAGTCCGCCACCTTGTCGGGAAGGTCAAATAATAACCGGGGCCAACCACTGCTTGATCTACTACGCGGCTGAATTTGACCGGCCCCACCTTTCCGAGAGAAACCATAAAAATATAAAAGTGCCGCCATCGACGGTTCGCGTCCGCTTAACCTACTGATTATGATGAAGGACATAACCACGCGGACTACTCCCAGACTGAGGTCGAAAGGCATCACCTTCAGCTCCTTCATGAACTTAACAAAAAATGGGTCAAAGGGAGGTCTGAGTCCGGCCACGAAATGGTCGTAATGCAACCACAGATAATCTTGTTGTTCCCGACCACAAGTCCACGACACATTGGTCGCGCCCATACTAACGAAGCGATAATCCGTGGAAATATCATACGCGCCCAGCGCCAAGGTATAATCTTCCCGATCTCGAAACTCCCTCCATCGAGTTATGAGATCGCTGTCTGATCGCTTTTGCTCTGCAAGCTCCCTTTCAACGGCATCGGACCTCTTCTTTGGCGGCCTCTTCTTCTTTGCGGGCTCATCCGATACGGCTTTCCCCTTAGACACTACGACCTTCTGAGACTTTTTTGGCCTCTCTGATGCCTCAACGGTTTCCACGGCTTCCTTGACCTTAGCGCTACGTCTAGCGGCTCCAGGAGTGATAACTTTCTCCATCCTCGCAATAAGTCCGCTCAACACTACCTGGTCATCATCATCGACCTCGCCCCCAGTGGCACCCTCGCCAATTATTGCGACCTCAGGATCAGAGTCTATATTAACGGGTCCCTGATTTTCCTCAACCATCTCCCCTTCGACGTCGCTCGAGCTAGCATCATCCATGCTCGCATCTTCTGAGCCATAGACCGCAGCGGCCCTGGCCTCTTCATCTGATTCTGTATGCTCTGAAGACATTCTGGAAAAGAAAAATGGCAAGGTGGATCAGTTTAATCACCCGGATATGAAAATCGGGTCGAGGTGAGAGCAATCACACCCCGACACCTCACCCCTCCATCTTCCTTAGCAAAATCAAGCCCAGAAAAACCCCAAACACAACTCAAAAAAACCCTAAATAACACACATTCAAACCTCTACAAATAATCATGCATAAGCAAATAGCAACAATCAGAGTATATGCATACCAAGATATTTCTGGGGAAAAAGAGGCATAAAATCGCAAGAAGGCATGGAGGACTGGGCTCATGGTGTTCATCAGGGAAAAACAAAATAAATTACAGGGGCAAATTCTCAACATTGCGATTTCTAGCAAGGAAAATAGGTGAAATCAAGACAGAATCGAACCAAAAGATAAGGGGAATGTGTAAATTCATACCTGATTGCTGATAGAAGAGATAAAGTCTTGATCTTGGCTTGGAATTACGCTTGCCGGAACCTGCTTGCAATCGCCGGAAAATCTCTGATATTATCGCCGTAAATATTTTCAGAAGAAGGAAAGGGGAAAAGTGGAAGACTGGGGGTGAGAGCCCCTATTTATAGGTGGAAATCGAGAGGGAACGACGCTTGGAAATTCAAAATTCAAATGTAATAATGACTGGACGGTTATCGATTCTCTTCAACCAATCAGAGCGAGGGACGGTTCAGTTCAAGCATCGTGTCAGTGCACGTGACTGACATGACGTTTCGTGAACCGATACATCCGTTTATCATCTCCAACCGTTCAAGTCCCCTCTGACGACCATCAACCTATCCGAGCACACTGCCTCAGATTATCACAAGCCACACATATTTCTTCAAGCGGCCAACATTTATCAATGCCCGCTGTGGCCTATTCGACAATCCACATCCGCTAGAACGCTATCATATGACTAAGTCCGACAGAGCGTTGTCGGCGATTAAGCCTGTCCGCTACAATGCGCAGCATACAATCGGTAATTCGCTACGCGATACTAACACTGATTCAAGCCCGATGGAACAGCATCGGCGATTAAGCCTGTCTGCTACAAATGCACAACATACAACTGGTGGTTTTCACCAACACTGGTTCAAGCCCGATAAAACATTATCGGCATACCTCTGTCACGAGCGACAACACAAGGGAGCGGCTCCCAAATTCTTCTTCAAGTTCTACTCTCTGCCTCGGCGGACACGCCAGGCACAGAGTAGGGGGCCATTAATATACCCGAATCGGAATGGGGCCCTGTTCATCTAGATTGGGCCTACTATCGTGGCCCATTAACATAGATATTGGGCCTCTATCCCCTCTATCCGCGAATACAAGCTAAATCCTACCCTCCATTCATAAGCCGGGTCCTATCCACCAACAGTAAGCCGGATCCTGTCCGCTAGTCATAAGCCGGACTCCTCCTCTCCGTGTGATTTCTACCCATATGGTCATGCTGATTTCAAAGACAAGGCATATATGAGTCCGCTGTCATTTGCTCTCTCGCCTGCCGTATATCGATCCATCCGGTGGCCAATCTCGACAATTTGCGCAGGACACTTGTATTGCATGCATATTTATCTTTAATTATGTATTCTTAATTGTCTTGTCAATGAACGAATAAAGAAACCGACATAGTCTTAGCTTTATAAATATGGGATCACAATGTAACAGAAAGGGGATCCAAGAACTAATATAAGCAGATACACTCTGCCAATTTGTCGACACATTAGACTGTTCTTCACAAAACACTTATCCGGCAGCCTTGTTCTTATCCACCACCATACTCTCCCCGGAGAAATCACACCTATTAAGCCACATATCCACAAGATAAACATTTATTATCGCAAATCGGTGTTATTATGCAACATCGATGAATAAAATGAATTGATTAATATTATTTTATTTGTTGATGGTGAAATGATTGGTGAGAAAAATTGTAATAAAATAATAAAATCAATAAAATAATAGTAAATAAGATAGTGTGTGAATAAAATATTGAGTTGGATCCAAATGGATCCAATCTAGCCTGAAACCAAACAGGGGCTGATGATCAAAAGTGGCAGTGAAATATAAATTCTCTACCCTTATGGTATGAATCAAAAGTGGCAGTGACATATAAAATTCTCTACCGTGTATCCGTATCCGTATAACATTTTAAAGTATACATATAACATTTACAAATTAAAAGATTAAGAAAATAATATTCGATTTACGTCATTCACAAAACTATAAAGACGAGGCATTAAAAACACGTTGGAATGAAGCTCAACGTTCTTTTAGACGAGTCAATTTAAACAGTTTCTTCTGAGTAAATGGTGATTCTTCATGAGACAGCAAGAGGCACATGCATGCCATTATTTCCCAATAAAAATAAGAACAATGTTGCACCTTATAAGATAAGATAATGTATCGTTGATAGAAACACAAATATAATATAGTATTTTCCTCATTTGGCTCTCAGGTCCCTCCCAACCCACTTACCCACCACATGGCATGGCATTGTCTGTCGGCTGTACAGATCGGGGCCGACTTTGTCATTTTGCTTCTTTGCTAAAAACTTTGAACGTATGGAAGTTTTTATTGCCAACGGTCCACCCAGTAACGGATCCAGAAATATTTTTGAGGGGGGTCTGTAATTTTTTCTAAGTAGAATAATTTTTTTACGTGTCTAAAATATTTTTCTAGTTCTAAAATATAGAGTTTTCTTTTAGAAATATTTTTCAGGGGGTCCATAATTTTTTTTTTAAATAGAATAAATTTTTTACGTTGTCCAAAATATTTTTCTATGTAGAGTTTTTTTTTTGTTCAGGAGGGTCCATGAACCCCCTTATAAACAACATGGATCCGCCTGGGTCCACCCACTAAAATATATATATATATTTACACGATTGATTATTATTGATCAGCTACGTTATTATTAAGAAGGTTTACATTGTAATTAACCGTGAAAATACAAGATGTATTACTTGTTAATGCTAAACGGTTTTGAGAATTTGAATATGATACGATTTACGATTTTATAAAGTCGAAAATAGATACTCAACACGTATACATAATCGGATGTTGAGTTTATATTCGACTTTCTAGAAGTCACATGTAAATGTGATACTTCGAAAATAGATCCGTTGATAGTGTCATAATAAAATGCACAACACACTTTAGACCATTGACTATAACGTGAGATATATTAATTTGTATGGATCCCATGAAAACCAATGTACGAAAGTGTGTCGTGATACGCATATTTTATTGTGCCTCAAATATTTTTCTATATTCAAAAACACCATTGCTATCAATTTACAATTGTCACGATTGTGTGTCAAAAACACACTATTACATCATTGATTTTTATGAGATCCAAAAAATTTAATATCATAATTAATGTCATAAAAGTACCTTATAAATTTTATTATAACTAATTTGTTGTAGCAATATTACTATTCTTATACAAATATATAATAAAATTTAATTCCCCCACTTGTGTTGGAAATCAATGCACTAGCTAGAATGATTGAATGAATCATTTGAAGTCCCTGCTGTAACACACACACATACACATACATTGGTTTATAAACATCAATCCGGATCCTCTGTTTTTCAAATCCTAATTTTTGACGACGTGAAGTTAGCTGCACCACATAAAAATCGAGTGGCGAGGTGAGATTCAATTTCTGCTGGGCCGACCGACTCTACGTCGCCAAAAACTGGGAAAGCTAGGGTTTCCAATAGGAGAGGACAAAAAATGGAGATGCTCCGCCATTGAAAGAAAATACACAAAGAATCCAACTTCCTCTGTAAAAATGCTTCAACTTCTTCTTCTTCTTCTTCTTCCTCCTCCTCTTCTCTTCCTACACCTATCACCTGTTGTTGCTTCAATTGATGTGACTGAAGATTTCGTTCATTGCCTTCTCTCTGATTCAAATAACAACTCTTCAGCTATGTCCCAAATCATTTTCACCCACAATAGCTCATCTTACTACTCCCTCCTTTACCAATTCGCACAGAATCTACGCTTTGAAACACCGGAAACCCCTCAGCCCCTTGTCATCCTTAAACCATTTTTGTACTCACAAATCAGGACAGCCATTTTTTGCTCCAAGAAAACTGGCCTCCAGATGAGAATCCGTAGCGGCGGCCATGATTTCGAGGGCAGTTCCTATGTCTCTGAGGTCCCCTTCTTCGTTCTAGACACTTATAGCTTCCGTACGGTATCTGTCGATGGTGTTAGCAAAACTGCTTGGGTAGGAGCTGGTGCCAGTTTGGGGGAATTCTATTATGCTATCAATAAAACAGATCCATACCTCGCGTTTCCTGGTGGGTATTGGCTTACTGTTTGCATTGGTGGGCATATCAGTGGCGGCGGGTTCGGTCCACTAGTGAGGAAACACGGGCTTGCAGCTGATCATGTGCTCGATGCTGTCGTAATGGATGCCGATGGGAGAATTCTGGATAGGAAAGCAATGGGAGAGGACTTTTTCTGGGCAATTAGAGGTGGGGTTGGTTCCAGCTTTGGTGTCATTCTTTCATACAAGCTGAAATTGGTTGAGAATCCTGCTAGAATCGCTGCTTTCAAAGTGGTAAGAAGCGTGGACAAAGGCGCAACTCCCCTGTTTTACAAATGGGAACAGATTGCCCATAAACTGCCGGTGGATATAACCTTTGCCGTTGGAATCAAGAACGTCATTTCACCCGAAACAGGGAAGCAAACTATCCTAATTACATTTGTCACCCTTTTTCTTGGTGATGTCGATGGTCTCTATTCTTTAATCACCAACACATTCCCAGAACTGGGTGTGAAAAGAAATGACTGTGTTGAACTTGGGTATCCAGAATATTTCTTGTACCATTTCGGTTTCCCAATTGAGAAAACAGCTGAGTATTTATTAAGCAGGAGCCCACCAAGACCCGATACTTATTTCAAAGCCAAATCAGATTTCGTACAGCAACCGATCCCAATTGAAGGCCTAGAGAAAATTTGGGAATTAATGACTCAAGTCCCTCCGGGTAAAGCTCAAATGAGGTGGATTCCGTTTGGTGGCAGAAACGATGAAATCTCACCATCATCAATCCCATTCCCACACAGAGCTGGTAACTCGTTTGTAGTGTGGGAAAATATCGAATGGAACGCCACAGAGCTTCATCTTGCTCAACAACGTATCGATTGGATCCAGAAATTTTACAAACTGATGGGACTTTACATTGCTGATAATCCCAGAAGGGCATATGTGGATTACACGGATAATGATTTGGGACTCAACAATCTCTACGGGACTACAAGTGTTGAGCAAGCTAGGAAATGGGGTCAACATTATTTCTTGGGTAACTTTGATAGATTGGTCAGAGTGAAGACTAAGGTTGATCCTGATAATTTCTTCAGACGGGAACAAAGCATTCCACCAGCATTCTCAGCAACCTACTGAACTGAACTGAACTGAACAGAACGGAACATGCCCCCTTTCCATGTGAAAACCGGGAGGTTTTACAAGGTCCCAGTGATCATTCATGTGTAGTAATCAGAATCTATCCCTTTCTAATCTGTGTTTGAAATTGATGGAACAGCAGATAGTGCCATGTGGTGGTCACATGTAGAGAAATCTCCCAGTGAAAGAAATCCTGCATGTAATGTCCTTCAACTTGGATCATCTATCTTATATCATATCTGATATTCGAATCCTGCCTTGTATTGTGTCTTTGAGGATGTTATTGGAGGGACCCTTTATTCCTTACAGCTACATGTGATTTATGGTTGATGGATCATTCTACGTCCTTTTGGAAACAATTTAAGCCAATCAGAATTTGTGGTATCAATTCTTGTCTAGTTTTGGCCTTGTTTGTTGTCATTGTTTTCTATTAGATTATTCCTACATTTATTACTCTCTCTCTCACAACTTATAATCATTCCATTCCATTCCATTCTTTCTCGTCTTAATGAGTTCATTTCATCAATTCCATTATATTTATTTGATTTCATTTCATTGCTGCAAAACAACTGTGTCATTAGTCTTTTGTTTATGTCTCACAAAGTAGATAGGATGGGGTAATGCATTGTAAGGTTAGTAGATGCGCAAGGTAGGGTTGGGTAGGTAGTGGGTGAGGTGGAAGGAGTAGGGTTGTGTTGGGTTGGGTGGGCTGGGGTGGCCGTACCTCACCACCACCTTACGTCATAACACCTCACCACACTAACTTAACCCTACCTAACCTATCCTACTTCTCCACCCACCATATCCTACCGCACAAACCCAACTTGCCCCACCACCACATGCTCAACCCTATCCTACCTCACCTATATTAGCTTAATGCCTCAAACCATACTTCTTTCGGGTCATTTACTATCTATTTTGTTTATGTAACCCTATTCTTATGAATAATGAAGAATTATTATTATTATATATCTGTTTTAAAACCAATTAAATATTGTATATAATAACTTACTTTGAATTAGACCGCGATAACGAAACTTAATGTTGAATATGATTGATGAGATTTGATGCACAGTGATGATTGATCTCATATATCAAAGTATAAGGAAATGGAGTTGTACACGTGCGTGTATTGTTGAATGCATACGTTAGATAACACACTTATTTTATTAAGTGTCAAATATCTATGGCGGAAGTATAATTATCATTAGACTGAATCGCGGCCTTGTTTGGTTTCGGGTCCATTTGGATCCAAACTAATATTTTATTCGCATCACTATCTTATTTATCAATATTTTATTAATTATATTATTTTATTATAAATTCTCCAATCAATCATTCAACATTAATAAATAAAATAATATTAATCAATTCACTTTATTCACCCACTACATTATTTAACCGTTACTTTTTAATATAATATTTCATTAAATTTTTTTTCACCAATCATTTTTTCAACTACACAAATTTTAACATAACATTTCAACTTTATAATCATTATTTCACTATATTTTATTTTACTTTCTCTTTTTTGAATCCATTCAACCCCAATCTAACCCGAAACCAAACATGGTCATAAGATTACGGTGTGCATTGTCATGCTTTGACATTATTAAGGTTTTTCTTGGCGTGGAGATCATGCGATAGTGATTGGATGTAATTCTAAAATATGTGTAGGATTTATGTCGTTCGTATTAAATTCGCATTTCACGATTATGAAATGGAGAATCATTAATTATGTATCGTTTTATACTAAAAATCTCTGATTTAAGAAGGCCACGCACTCCACCCCTGATATATATAGAGATCCACCAAATAGTTTCATGTGATTATGTTGGCACTTTTTTGGAGTGTCAATAGAACCCACTCACTCTTATTGAATTGAAAAGCATGGGCCAACAGCCCAACAGGCCCTGCAAAATTTGACGGAGAAGTCATTCCGGCCCGGAAAAAGATTTTCACGTATTAGTATTTATTTAGGCCATTAAAAAATTTATTCGAATCTCCAATTTACCCCTACACAACCCTGCGCAGCAAACTGAAAAAGCGGCTATCAGACACCATCATCATCATCGTAGCCAAGAGTTCCGAACATCTTCATATCCGACGATCTTCACATCTGCCTGAGCCCTGAGGTAAACCCTTTTTTTTTTCTTGGTGCATTAATCTCGTACCATGAGTCTAACCCATAACGCCTTCTTCTAATTCTAATGTTATCCATCCTTTCTGTTTATACGTCATCTCCTCTATCTTTTGTTTCTTTAGTGATTTTCAATGTGCGTGTGTTGTTGATAAAGTTGGGTTGACGTTGGATTACGGTAGATTAGTGAGAGTGGAAAGGGCAGAGAAAGGGATGAAGAGGGAGATTCTGCGGACGGAGGCATGCCACACTTTCCTGAATGCGCTAAAGGGTTTATTATTAGATAATTATTAATAGAGATGCTAAAAGTATAAGATTTATTAATGAAAATCCCATTAAATTGAAGATGATTTGCTATTCAATAGTTTTTTCAAGTAACAAAAAGTCTACTAAGATTGTGTAGTCTGCATGAATGGAGATGTTCATATATGGATTTCTGTGATCTTAAGATTAAGATGGTTCGGGACGGCTGACTGCAGGAATTCTTAGACTCAGGTCATAGATTTAAAAACACTTTGTTTTTTTAGTTTTCTTTTTGGATTAAATCATTAAAATGCAGCTAAAATTGTTTTTCTGAGTTAAATTTGGGTCAAAAACAAGGTTTGTAATACATCAATTTTAAATTTCCAAGCATGATTATGGAATATTTAAAAGAATTAGCGGGTTAATGATTGCTTTGAGGATTGTGGTTGATTCTGGAAAATGTTCTACTGTAATTTTTGTCTGCCTTCTCTCCCCACCCTGAAATTCCTTGCACGTTTCATTCTTGTGTTCTCATTCCTTGGCTTACCAGGCATGTATGATTGTTGTGGTAGTTTGACATTGTCTTAAATGGAATAATCTCATTGGGTTTGTTTTGATGCTTTTGCTCACAGGGCAGATCATATATCATTGACTTGGCTTCAAAGATGGCAAACTTTGCAAAACCTGAGAATGCTTTGAAGAGGGCTGAAGGTCAGTATAGATATAATCATGTTTTAGATGTTGTGTCAACTTTTTTTAAAGATAAAAATATTGCCTGTCTCGTGCACATTAGTTAACTAGATTGAACATGGTTATTCTGAATCAGTTATAAGATTTCATTATTTGACATGCTCCTGAGAAAATCTGAGGTTTTTTATTCATTTATTTTTTATGAAGTTGAATCTGCACTTGAGATTCTTAGTGTTTGACTGAGGTTGAATCTGAGGTTGTTTCCAGTTGCCTAAGTGACTAGCAGTTCTTGCTTGTAACTTCACGAACTTGCTAGTTTGGTTTGTTGTTTTATTGACATCTTTGATTAATGATTGACCTTATTTTTATCTTTTTTTTTGTTTAACCAATATTTTATTTTTATTTTTATGGGTTCACTGTTTGTTATACTGTGGGATGATATTTTTATTGGTTAATGCAGAGTTGATCAATGTCGGACAAAAGCAAGACGCCCTTCAAGCACTTCATGATCTTATTACCTCCAGAAGGCACAGAGCATGGCAAAAGGCACTTGAGAAGATAATGTTCAAGTATGTTGAGTTATGTGTGGATATGAGGAGTGGGAGGTTTGCCAAGGATGGCTTAATTCAGTATCGTAGTGTTTGCCAGCAAGTTAACATAAATTCTTTGGAAGAGGTGATAAAGTATTTCATGCACTTAGCTACAGAAAGAGCTGAACTAGCACGTAATCAGGCGCAGGCTCTCGAAGAAGCTTTGGATGTAGAGGACCTGGAAGCTGATAAGAGACCTGAAGACCTCATGCTTAGTTATGTCAGTGGTGAGAAAGGGAAAGACAGATCTGATCGTGAGCTTGTCACCCCATGGTTTAAATTTTTGTGGGAGACATATAGAACAGTTTTGGAAATTTTACGAAATAATTCAAGATTGGAGACTCTGTATGCGGTGAGGCACATTTTTTCCTCTTGTGTCTTTTTTAGCTACTTAGAAAAAAATCATACGCGGTGTCAAGTATGATTAATTCATGTGTGATTGTTCAATGTTGTTGTCTTTGATTTCAATGCTACTTGGGTTAACCATTGTTAGAATTGTGATCAGCCTTCTGTTCCTCTACCTTTCAAGGCGTATAATTTGGCCCTATGATTATGGAAAATATGTACTTTTGCTGCCTACCCTCCTGTCTAATTCATCAAATAAGTTCATTGAAGTTTATCACTGTTATTGTATATACTTCTCGTCATCCGTGGTGGATGTGGTTGATCTAACAGGTGTTATGGATACATGCAGATGACAGCTCATCGTGCCTTCCAATTCTGCAAGCAATATAAGAGAACAACTGAATTCAGACGGTTATGTGAAATAATTAGGAACCATCTGGCAAACCTGAACAAGTATAGAGATCAAAGAGATCGACCGGATTTGTCTGTTCCAGAAAGCTTGCAATTATATCTTGACACCAGATTTGAGCAATTGAAAGTTGCTACGGAACTTGAGCTTTGGCAGGTTTTCTTTTTCCGTTTTATAATTTCGAAATGCATATTTTTTTGTACTAGACGAGTTGTATTGTCTCATGTATGGGTTATCATGATATAACATTTAGAACTTTTTCTTAGGCATTTTCTTTTTCTGACCTTGTGTTTTCCCAATTTCAAATTTATGTTTGCTAGTGACTCGTGACTACTTAGTATGCATCCAAATCTATGTAGGGTGGTATGGTCAATCGTCCATATTTATAGATCATATTCACGTCACTCAACCGTTTGTTTATTTTGTTATTTAAGCTTGCATTTAATTCTACGCAGGAAGCTTTCCGCTCAGTTGAAGATATACACGGATTGATGTGCTTGGTTAGGAAAACGCCAAAATCCTCTCTAATGGTTGTTTATTATGCCAAACTGACAGAAATATTTTGGATATCATCCAACCACCTTTATCATGCTTATGCTTGGTTGAAGCTGTTCTCCCTTCAAAAAGGTTTCAATAAGAATTTAAGCCAAAAGGACCTGCAGTTGATAGCCTCCTCTGTTGTTTTGGCAGCACTTTCAGTGCCTCCTTATAATCATTTGCATGGTGCTTCTCATTTGGAACTTGAGAATGAGAAAGAGAGAAATCTGAAAATCGCTAATTTAATTGCTTTTGATGTTGAACCCAAAGCTGAAGCAAGCCACACGGTAAATTCTTTTGTTGGCTTTACGTTCACCTCACTCTCTTAGTTACTCTATTTTGTGATTGCTGACCTCTCTTATGTTTATTTTCAGCTTTCCCGGTCAAGTCTTTTGACAGAACTGGTAAGCAGCTTTTTAACCTGTTTTTTACATGGAAGAACTGGATTTTTTATTTTTCCTGTGCTGTTGCTTTTCAGTCGTTGAAAAATGAACATTGTAGTACTTCCTCTAGTATTTCTGAAATTTTACTGAATGATCATTGATCTGTGCAGGTATCCAAAGGTGTGATGTCATGTGCCACTCTGGAAGTTAAAGATCTTTACCACCTTTTGGAGCACGAGTTTATCCCACTAGATTTGGCATCAAAGGTGCAGGCATTATTAAATAAAATTTCAATGCACGGAGGCAAGGTCTCCTCGGCTTCATCGGTTCCTGAAGTCCAATTATCTCAGTATGTTCCTGATCTTGAAAAGTTAGCAACCTTGAGGTTGCTGCAACAGGTACTTAGACTCGTATGTCTGTGAATTCTGCTCTTCATGCTGTGTATACTTGCACGTATTTGACATGACATTTTCTTTTTGCTTGTTACGCTGTGTTAACAGGCTTCACAGGTTTATCAAACTGTTAAGATTGAAAACCTATCTAGAATGATATGCTTTTTTGACTTCGCGTTTGTTGAGAAGGTCTCTGTTGATGCCATCAAACACGGTTTCATTTCAATGAAAGTGGACCACATGCAGGGTTCTGTTTCTTTCAGTCAAAAGGTGATTTAGTTAACCTTTCTTTTCCATTTGTTGGGTTCTCCATTGACAAAGATTGCCTCTTTTCCTCTTACGTAATCATTGGGTGTGTCATTTACTTGTTATTTGTATCACTTTGAAGATTCATCATTGTTCTGTTAATTGTCTCTGTTTGTTTTTTTCCCCTACTTTCTAACGTGGCCATCAGTATTTTTATTGTGGATGGTGAGAAGAGATGCTCACCGTATCTATCATTTTGTTTTCAGAATTTGGATTCTGACGGGTCTTGCGATCACCTAGCTCTTTTTCGCTGAATCCCTGAACAATGCAAGGGCTATGGTGTATTCTCCTGTGAAGAAGGCTCATAAACTAGGGAAAGCATTTTCAGGTTTATCAGAGGCTGTTGAAAAGGAACACAAAAGACTTCTTGCACGCAAGACTGTCATTGAGAAACGTAAAGAGGATCAAGAGAGACAACTTTTGGAGATGGTGCGTATGTGATACTTATCCTTTGGGAATGGAATTTCTGTAAATTATGACGTAAGAATTCTGAATTTGTTTTTATTGTTTGCCTTAAGGAACGAGAGGAAGAATCAAAGAGGTTAAAAATACAGAAGATAACTGAGGAGGCAGAGCAAAGGAGGCTTGCTGCCGAGTATGAGCAAAGGAAAAATCAAAGGATACTAAAGGAAATGGAGGAGCAACAGCTTCAAGAGGCTCAGGCTTTGCTTAAAGAGACCGAATACATTACAAAGAGGAAGCAAAAGAAACTTCTAGAAGGAGTGAGTAGAACTATTAGCCCCTCATGATCAAATTTAAAATTTAGTACTATCAAATGACTTGTTTTTTCTGGGTTCAGGAAAAAATCACAAAGCAGACTGTAATGGAGCTGGCGAGAATCGAGCAGCTTCACAAGAAGCAAGAAATGGAGAACAAGTTGCATAAGCTTACCCAAACAATGGATCACCTAGAGAGAGCGAAAAGAGAAAAGGAAGCATCCCTTATTGGAGCGGCATACCAACATCGTTTGGTGGAAGAGGCTGCTTTGCACGAACGTGAGCAACAGGTTGGAGGTTTGCATATGTTTGGTTCCCGTTGACTTGCTTAGACAATTTTTATCAACCATGACCTAAGGAAATAGCTCATTTACCACACATCTTTTGTTCTGTTAATCATGTTACAAGTGGTTTGAGTACAAAGATTCTGTCGCACCTGGTGTTGAATGCATGGATTTTTTATTAATTTTTGGTGTGACGTTTGATTCAACGATTTCTATGTATCTGAGCTTTATCCTGAAGGCTTTTATGGGTCATTAGTAACTGATTAATGGGGTCATGCAGATTGAGATTGAAATGAGCAGACAAGGGCATGCAGGAGACTTAGAGGAGAAGCAAAGACTGGCAAGGATGTTGAATGACAAGGTTGGTTGTTAAGAGTGACTGGTTGTTTATTCCTCTATTTTGCTTTCTGCTATGAAAAGGACTCTGGACTAAGAGAGTCGTTGATTTCCCGACCTCGTTGAAATATGTTTTATTATCACTAGAATCTTGTCGATTGTTTCTTGTTTACGGGTTTTATTTGCAAATAAAGCTGAGCTAATGTAAGCAACTGACTTGCAGGAAGAGTTCCAAGCTAGAGTAGAAGAGGGCAGGGTATCTGAACACAACCGCTTAGTTGAAGAGAGACAAGCTCGTTTAAAGCAGATCATCCAGGCAAGAAAACAGGAGAGAGAAACACAGAGAAAGAAGATATATTATATTCGATCCGAGGAAGAGAGACGCAGAAAACTGCATGAAGAGGAAGAAGCCAGGAAGCGTGAAGGTATTACAAATGTTATTTTTTCTTGTTTTGTTTTGTTTGGTACATATGGGAATAAGTAGTAGTAGACGACGACGACGACTTAACATATTATGGAGAGATGGTTTGGTGCAGAGTTGGAGAGGAAGAGGAAGGAGGAAGCAGAGAGGCAAGCAAAACTGGATGAGATAGCTGAAAAGCAGAGACAAAGGGAGAGGGAGGTGGAAGAAAAAGAGAGAAAGTGGAAAGAACAAGTATTGGAGAAAACAACTCCTAGTCCTGCTGCTGCTGTGGATGGACCAATTCCAGGTGTCATAACCCCAGCTCCAATTGCTGCTCCGGCTCCAGGAAAGTATGTGCCAAGACACAAAAGGATGCAACAAGTCGAGGCAACTCCTGAAACTAGCACTAGTGATAGGTGGGGGGGAGCAGGAAACAGCAAGCCGTCAGATGATGAGCAACAATCATGGCGTGATGAGCGTAGCAGACCACCCCAAAGCTCTTTTGGCAGTGGTCCATCAAGGTCAACAACTAGTTGGTCATCCACCAGGCCTCGTCCACGCTAATTAATGATGCCACAAAATAAAATAAAAGGAATGGGGGGTCTTTCTTGTTGGCAGAGAGAGAGGAATGAATAATGGTTCCTCCTCCATGCATTTTGATCCTTCTTCTGTTTGAGATTGATGGGTCAAATAACCTCTTTTTTTTTTTTTTTTTTTGGTAAACCCTTCCCTCGTCTCACTTCCCCTACATAGGGATTTTACACAGAGACCTTTATTTCATTTTATTTTATAAACAAAAATGCACATGACTCGGAAGTCTTAAGGCTTTTTGTTGGTGTTTCGGCAATTGGGTCAACCCAGACAATGACTTAACTACCATGATTTCTTGATTGATTTCAAATCTTTGATATTAGACTAATCGAGTCATAACTGCTCTGTTAACATCATAATGACTCTCAATCACAGGCCACAAATCAGGGATTGACGGAGTTTCTTCCCTCACATGAGAATGATTCTTTGTCCTTTATTTTAGAACTACGTCATTGTCTTGATCTCATGTAACCCTCACATGAGAAGGATTCTTGTCCTCTTTTTCATAACTGCGTATGGCTTGATCACATAAAATTTCGATCTCTCAATTGATACAACCATAAATCTTCAACAAAACCACTGTTTCTACTTGGAAAATGAATTCAATTCCCTGAAATTATGCCCCGATGATTTCCCGACATCGTCATTTATATATGTATATATATTATTCTAGTGATACCTACTTTTTTTTTTTGTTATACTTAAGGCATCATGGCTGATTGATGTAGTGAGAAAATTACTATAGAAAACATGGTTATTTTTCGTGTAAATGAACATCACAGACAGTCCCTCCTTTTTTTTTTTTCCCTTCCTTTCCAGATTCACATACATTATACATTCACTTGCGATCTGACCTCTTTTCTTCAATTTTCTTTTCTTAATTACTTTTTATTTTTGTTTGATTCATTCCTCAATTTCTGAGCAGATCGTGTTGACATCATCAACATCTCTTTTATTCACCCAAATATCCGATCCATCTAGCCCTTCAATGGATGCATCACGCCGCCTGAGAGATCTTCAATCTCACCCAGGTAATAAGATCTGCGTTGACTGCTCTCAGAAGAATCCACAATGGGCTTCTGTTTCTTACGGTGTCTTCATGTGTTTGGATTGTTCCGGCAAGCACCGTGGCCTTGGGGTCCACATTTCGTTTGTCCGCTCCGTTACCATGGATTCATGGTCCGAGATCCAATTGAGAAAAATGGAGCTTGGTGGCAACGCTAACTTCAACACCTTCCTTTCCAATTATGGAATCTCCAAACAGACTGATATTGTCACCAAATATAACACTAATGCTGCCTCTGTTTATCGCGATAAGATCCAATCTTTAGCCGAGGGCAAGCCTTGGAGGGATCCACCAGTCGTTAAAGAAGCAATCAAGGGTGGTGGAAACAACAATAGGAAGCCACCCTTAAGTGGCGGGGCGGGGACCCGGGTTGTCGAGAATTCGGGTTGGGACAACTGGGATAGTTTTGATGATGGAACGTACAACAACAACAACAACAATAATAATAATATACGGAGAAACCAGTCGGTTGGGGATTTTAGGAGTGGCAGCGGAGGAGGAGGTGGCAATGGTGCTCTTCCGGCTAGGTCTAAGTCAACCCAGGATGTCTTTTCGCGGGAGCAGTTAGAGGCGTCGGCAGCTAACAAGGAGGATTTTTTTGCCAGAAAGAAGGCCGCAAATGAAATGAGGTCAGATGGGATTCCACCATCACAAGGTGGGAAATATGTCGGCTTTGGTTCGAGTCCTGCACCTTTGTCCAGGAGTGCTTCCCAGGGAGATGTTCTTTCAGCTGTTACTCAGGTACCTTATCCTGCAATCATGTATTCTGGTCTGGAAAGTTGGGAGACTGTTTCGTTTACTTTATTAGTATCCGTTTTGTACTGTCTTTACATTTCTTCCTGTGAAACCAAATCCAGACTTCTTATATGGTACTGGTACTCAGCTGGTTTCTAAATGGTTGTGTTGCTTTAATTGTAGAATATGATAAGGTAAAGACGACGCCCATAAGAATTCTTCTGTTGCATGATATGAAAGTCCTGAAAGAGTTTGAATCCATTTATTTGATTTTTATTCCAAGGATAATCACATTGTAGTTCGTAGATCCTATTCTTAGCTATAAAAGGTTTGTTGTTTAGGGCAGGGTCCACAAGGTTTTCCATGGTGAACCCAGGGGTTCAAATATCATGTCTTTAGATTGATTTCTAATCCCCATTCAGTGTTAGTTGTGTTGGTTTCTCTATCCGAAGAACGGTATAGATTACTCAGCTGCATTTCATTGCCATATTTGTTTTCATATGCTTGAACTCTCCCCATTCATTTACTCCTACAATGAGTAGTGTTCTTTATGTTTGGCTTCTCTTATGACTTCCCTTCATGTCAATGCATGTTTTCTAATCAGTTCTTACCAGAGAACTGTCTTATGAACACAAGTGAAGGATTTAACTGGGCAGCTGCAAATAGACATGCCATGTTTTCATACAAATGTACTGACAGCGGAATGATATATTTTAGGCCAATTGTTTCTTTTACACGTTAGTTTTTTAATTTTTATTACAGTAATATTTGTATTTATATAATGAATTTCTACCAAAGAGTATGCAAGAAGGGGTATGTCTTGCTTAGCATGACATTTAAATAATATGCAGTTGGAACTGTTGACTGCACATCTATGGACAAGCTCCGTGCTAAGGTCATAAAAGTCAAAAGCTTTTGCCTTACGGCATCTTTTAGCAATGGGAATTTAAAATATTCTGCGGCAATAAGAATAAATGGTTGACACAGTCTACAGCTTTCTTTCCTTGCAAATTCTCTTAAAGGATATGTCATGATTATGTCTTCCTTGTGCCCTTGACCAAGTCTAGGAGATCCTATATATTGAGAAAATATGCATTTCTCTGCTTGATGAGGCTAATAGCTATTCACATTCTTATACTATAATATATTGTTGCCCGTATCCCAGTGTTCAGTTGCTGCGCAGCTAGCTCCTTAAGACTATGATTGTTATTCGGTTCCTCCCTTGTATTGAGTCAAATCCCTCACTTGATAAATTTAAGTTTCTTCCTTAGATAGATCTCGTCTCCATTATTTTCCCTTTTTTGTTGAGTCATTGGATGTGAGGAGAAATTTGGGCCATTGAAGATTATGTTCATTTTAGTGTCAGTTTTCATGTAAGGTTTCAGGTTCAGATGGACCAAATTTCTTGTTTTTGGCATGAAATCTCTATAGATTTTTTGTTGCCTCTGCTGATTTGGCATCTACACTGATGTAGTGTAGTCTGTGTAGAGTCCTAGAATTCATTGAGAAGTATAAATAGAGTAAAAAACGCAACGGGTGAAGGGGATTGCAAGGAATACATGATGAGGAAAAATCTCTAGTATCACAATGAGCAGAACAGCTATTGAGTAAATGAGTTGGCAGGAATTTTGTGAATTTATTAAGTTCACTAAATGCAGGTTATCTTTTTTTTTTCAGGCTATAGATGATTACAAAGTGAATGAAACTGTCAGTGTTGTGACTGCAAAAACAACAGAGATTGGACAAAAGACATGGGGAATAATGAAAGGTGTCATGGCCTTGGCGTCCCAAAAGGTTGAGGAATTCACAAAAGAAGGCGGTGGCTGGCAAATAAATGAAAGCGAGAAGAATGGCCAATATCAAGAGTTTGGAAAGCAATCCAATGGATGGAATTCTTCTAGCGGAGCACAACCCTCATCAAACCGGCAGCTGAATTCTGTAAGCTCAGGGTCCTGGGACGACTGGGGGGATAGTAAAGACAATAAGAAGGAGGAATCGAGAAAGGGGCAACATCCCATAATGACAGTTGGGCTGGATGGGATGACAAGGATGATGATGATGGATTTGAGAATTCTTACCAGAGTGTATCCAACAATAAGGTTGCAGCAGGTTATGATGTAAAATCAGACGCCAAGTGGACTGGAGGAGGAGGTTTCCGTTAAGAGGTTAAAAAAAAAAAAAAGATTCTTTTTGTTTATATATCAGATTGCCTTGCCCTCATGAAAGTTTTCTTTGGACTATCATTCTTTTCCATTCAAAATTGTTGGATAAGTACCTCTGTCAAAAATAGCTGATAAAGAGATTTATACTTACCGATGCAGAATTCAAAATATATAGGCTGAAGGCCCCGTCCATGCATGGTGGTGGGATTACTACAATACTTTGGTTTTTTTTTTTATATTAAATGTGAGGATTTGATGAGACTACTGCTGTACTTTGAGTGTAGGCATTATTAGTTTTGTTGAATGTTTGTTCTCTCCATTTACTGCTCTGAACCCCAACGATTTCATTGTACAGAGTGTTGTTATGTTATATTGTATGGTATCTTCACACGATTGTTAATTGTTGTATTGGTATCCATGCCTCTGGTACTTGGGATCGGTCATTCTGGTCTGGTGGGTGCTTTGTTAGCCTGTGTTAGATGTCTAAAAAGAAAGCGTTTTTTTGTCGCTTTGAACTAAGTAGTAGGTTGATTGAACTTGACCTTTAATTGTACATGAGAAGATAACTGATGAAGAGAAAGATAAAAACAGAGATTGTGTAGGGGTTTGGATCCTCTCATGTAATTTAAGGGTCAAGTGGTGTTGTGCCTTTGTCATGTGGAAGAATTTTTTTGCTGCTGCATGTGACAAAGTGTGTAACACAACAACTTGACCTTTAATTGTACATGAGAGGATCCAAGTCCGATTATGTAGTGTAGTGTATAATGCTCCACAATAGCATAGCAGCAACTCAGAGGACACTTTCACTGAAAACTTTTAACCAACTTGCTGCACAATCAATTTCTTTCAAACTTTCACTGATACTGATAAAGATTTACAGTAAACAAACAAACAAACACAAATTTAAAGTAAAGTCACTGCAATTATTGATCAAACCCCAATCTAGTACATGTCTTCAAGTAGCATGTCTTATTTTACTGCACTTCCTTCTTTAATTATTAATTCATTCATTCTAAAGCTGACACTAAAAATGCCGGTCGTCTTCAAATTTATCAACGTTTTCGTTTTTCAAATACCAGCAAAAATGAAAAGAAAAAAAAGGTGAATGAATTCAACATTCAAATTCCCATACTTTAGCAGTAAACAAACAAATAAATAAATAAAGAGGGAGAGGGAGAGAATAATTGTAACAATTGGAAATAAGGTAAAACAGAATAGGATTTCATTTCAATATTAAAGAAAATTCAGAACAATGAAAGATTACATGACGATGTTCATTCAGCTAATAAGAGCAAGTAGCACTACTGCAATTTCTAAAATCACTTCATACTAACCCCAAAAGACCTTTTTCACCGAAAGATTTACAACATAGATTTTAGAAGTAAAGGAACCCTCTCTAATCAATCAACCGCCGAAGCCGTAAAGGGTGCGACCCTGCCTCTTCAAAGCATACACCACATCCATTGCGGTGACGGTCTTGCGACGAGCGTGCTCCGTGTACGTAACAGCATCTCGAATGACATTTTCCAAAAAAATCTTGAGAACTCCACGGGTCTCCTCATAGATCAGCCCACTGATACGCTTGACGCCTCCCCTGCGAGCCAATCGCCGAATTGCAGGCTTAGTGATTCCCTGGATGTTGTCCCTCAGCACCTTACGATGACGTTTAGCGCCACCCTTTCCTAGACCCTTGCCTCCTTTTCCACGGCCAGACATTTTCACTTTTTTGAAGAAGGTAAATTAGTTGAGATCTGAGAAGTGAAGAGATGATTGTGGGTGTGTGGTAAATTTAGCTTTTCCGATGTTTATATAGAACTGGATCGGTGAAGGGGACAGAAAAAGAGCCGTTCGATCTTATTATTTAATCGACGGATGAGAAGAGTGATCCTCGTCTCAGAGTTTGCACTGTTTTTGGCCGTGGATAAGATTTAGATCTACGGATATTAAGGGGCTGTTTGACCTCACGCGGCTTGTGGTCTTTCTCTTCCGTATTCCCAATTGTGATTTTGCAAAAGACCCGCGAAACAAAATTGGGATACCTAAATTCAAATTTTCCACATCACGCGAATAGTGCGGGCAAGCGTTTTTTTTTTAAATTTTTTTTTTTTTTACATACACTTTGTAAACATACATCAAATTTTTATGTATTATCGAGCGCGTTTCGACATAACAAATTAAGCAATTTTTTTATTTTTACCGAATAAAACAACTTTCTCTCTATTATATCTCTATCTCTACTATATTGAAAAGGTCAGTTATTTTCCACAAAAGTGTTTTTCTTTCGGGTGTTTCCCTCAAAAAGTATTTCTCTACAATTTATTATTTTCATAAATAAAATAATTTAATATTTTCAATAAATAAAACTAGATAAGGAAAGGAGAAAAAAACTAAATAAGAAAAAAAAAAATAGATAGAATTTAGGATTTGCGTTTAAAAAATAAGAAAAAAATTAGATAGAATTGAAACCTAGATAGGAATCATTACATCATTATCATACATAAATAAAATAAATAAATAAAACCATACATAAATACTTGGATGTTCATTCATGTTATATTTAACACACTACAAAAAAACAGCAGTTTTGCGACGGCATTTTTGCGACGGACCGCATTTCCGTCGCAAATTTACGTTTGCGACGGATATTTTAATGTTTGCGATGGGACACTTGGCGGGACCGATTTTTTCACTTGGCGGGCAATTTTGCGACGGATTTTTTATCATTTTGCGACGGACCATCGAATAAAATTTTATTAAATTATTTTATTATTCTAAATTTAGATAAACTTTGCGACGGACTTTAATTTCCGTCGCAAAACGGAGTTTTTATGACGGAATTTTTATTGTTTGCGACGGAATATTTAATAAATTTTTATAACTTATTTCATTATTCTGTATGCACATGTTTGCACGGAATTAGGTTTTGTTTGCGACGGACATTATTTTCCGTCGCAAAATGGCGGATATCGATCGCATTTCCTTTTCTTCCTCATTTCACTTCTTCATCTCCTCTCTCTCCCGCCGCCCCACCCCCACCTCCTCGCTGAAGCTCTTCCGGCAACGCCCACCTCCTCCCACCGCCGCACCCACCACCCACTGGGTATGCTCTTCCCTCCCCCTCTCTCCCTAGACCCGATTTCCCCCCCTCCCCACGCATATGTATGTATGTGTATATTTTTTTTTTTTTTTTTTATATATATATATATATATGTATGTATGTATATATATATATATATATATTGTATATGTATGTATATTTTTTTTTTTATTTTAGTTTTTATATATATATATATGTATGTATATGTATATATATATATTGTATATGTATATGTATGTATATTTTTATGTATGTATGTATATGTATATTTTTATGTATGTATGTATATGTATATTTTTATGTATGTATTATATGTATATTTTTATGTATGTATGTATATGTATATGTATATGTATATATATATATGGTATATGTATATTTTTTATTTCGTTTTTTATATTTTTATATAATTGTATCATATGTAGTATAGATTTATAGATATATATGTGTAGTAATCATGAGTTAGAAAATGCTTACTTATGTATATTAGTTAGATAAGTTAGGAAAATGGTTAAGTATGTGCAAAGCCGGATGTTGGTTGAATTGGTTGAATTGGTTTGTTGAATTGGTTTGTTGAATGCTTAAGTATGTGCAAAGCGGATGTTGGTTGAAAATGCTTAGTTTAGAAACCGGATGTTGGTTGAATTGGTTTGTTGAATTTGGATTGAAATGATGATAAGTATGTGCTTACATGATAAGTATAACATACATAAGGTCCTCGAAAGGTCTTTGTTCTACCCGTTTGGAAAATGGTGCTGGGGTACTTTGTTATCCGGCAAAGCCTCCGAATTATTTTGACGTCGAACCTTTGACCATGAATCGAAAATTTAGGTTATAGTGTTGTTAGTTTCATAGTAAGTTGAGTAAAACTCGAGTTTGCAAAAGTGTTGAGACAACCTTCAAAGACTATTGTTAGTCTCATATTTTGTATGATATGATGTGTAGGATTGAAAATGAAGAGAATAGAACGGAGTTGGATGTACGAGAGGTTGGATGCTAACAAGAAATTTAACCCGGTATTTGTGAATGGAGTGGAGGAATTCATAAAACATGCAAAGCGATTAGATTCGTTTCGGGCAAATAATGGAATGATGAAGTGTCCATGTAGTAAGTGTAAGAACACTAAATTTTCAATCGAACATGACGTGAGATTACATTTAACTAAATATGGGTTTTGCGCAAACTACTATGATTGGGTGTGTCATGGTGAAGAGTTTCCCATTCGATCAACGTTCAAAGAAGAACGGAATGTGAACCCCTTATCGGACATGGTTAATGACGCACACGTGATAGGATTGATCACGTAAGAGAAGAATTTCTTAACCAAGAGGAGAACAATGAGACACCAAACCCTGAAGTTGCATCGTTTTTGAAATCTTTGAAAAACGCAGAGGAACTGTATGTGATGGAAGTAGTGTCTCCGCATCGCAAGCGGCTTCAGGTTGCTCACTTTGAAATGTGATCACAACCTCTCTCACAAATGCGTTGACGGGGTTACGGTTTGATAGGAGATATTCTTCCGAAGAATAACTTAATGACCTCGAACTTCTATCAAACCAAAAAGTTGTTAAAGGCATTAGAGCTACCCCGTGAGAAAATACACGTGTGTCCCGCTGGGTGTATGTTATTTTGGGAGGAGGACGCGAACCGGACAAGTGTCGGAAGTGTGACCTTGATCGATATAAACCGAAAGCGAACGCAAGAGGTCAACGTGTGCCTAACAAAGTGATGACTTATTTCCGATTGGACCTAGATCGCAAGGTTATACGCCACGAAACATATAGGCAAGGAAATGAGGTGGCACGCGGAAAACCCAGGACAAGCGGTATAATGGCCCACCCAAGTGATTTGAAGCTTGGAAGCATTTTGACCAAATGCACCCCGAGTTTGCTAAGGAGCCTAGAAATGTGCGGTTAGGACTTTGCACAGACGGTTTTGCACCTTTTGGTAATTTTGGGAAGAACTACTCTTCTTTGGCGATCCATGGTTACACCATACAATCTTCCATACTGGTTGTGCATGAAAAGACAGTTTATATTCTTATCGATTGCTTATACCGGGCCGAAAAATCCGAAAGGAAACCTCGATGTTTATTTGCAACCATTGATTAAGGAGTTGAAGCGTTTGTGGGAAAGCAGGGTTGTTTACTTACGATGTATCCACAAAAGCAGAATTTTCATATGAGGTCGCACTAATGTGGACTATCAATGATTTTCCTGCGTATGGCATGTTATCCGGGTGGACTACGGTGGTGTGAAAGCTTGTCCCTATTGTGGTGATGGAAACAAGTCGTTCGGCTCAAACATAGTGGTAAATGCACTTGGTTTGATTGTCATCGGCGATTTCTCCCCTGAAGACCATATTTTTTAGCGATAAAGGTTTTTGAAGTCCAAACAAGATGAACACGCGACTCCACCCCGTAGATTGAGTGGTGAGGAGGTATGGGAATTTGTACAAAACCTACCAAGCATCATTGATGGCTCAGATTCGGACTTGAAACGGCTTAAAAACTCCAAGAATGGTTGGTGGAAAAGAAGCATTTTTGGGATCTTCCGTATTGGAAAACATTCTTCGCCGACATTGCCTGGATGTGATGCATATTGAGAAAAACTTCTTTGAAAAACTGATTGACACGGTTATGGACGTTAAAGGCAAGGCGCTTGTGGTCCAAAATCGCTAAAGATTTGAAAGAGCTTTGCGTAAAGCGCCCGATTGTACACTTGTTCTTGACAAGCGTAAAAGAAAAGTGTTGTGTGAATGGGTCACCAAGTTGAAATTCCACGACGGTTATGCTTGAGACTGAGTAGGTGCGTAGATCATGATGAATACATTCTACGTGGTTTGAAAAGCCATGATTGTCACGCTTTTATGGAACGTTTGTTGCGGTTGCCCTTCGAGAATTGATTCGAAAAATGAATGGAATGCATTGGATCGAGATAAGTCAATTCTTTCGAGACTTGTGTCTTCGCTACCCTAAAAATAGAAGACGTGATTCGTTTAGAGAATAACATTCTTGAGATTATTTGCAAGTTAGAGAAGATTTTGCCTCAGCGTTTGTTAACTCGATGGAGCATTTACCGTACACTTGCCGTATGAGGTCGAGTTGGTGGTCCGTGCAATATCGATGGATGTATCCATTCGAAAGGTTTTGAATCACTTAAAACAAAAGATTGGTAACAAAGCTTTCGTAGAGGATCAATATGCAATGCGTATTTGTTGGAAGAGATTTCAAACTACATTCTATGTATTACGATGATCATATTGAAACAAAAGCAAAGAATCTTCTTTGTTGGTGAGACTTCGCATCGAGAATCGCTTTGATTTACTGAGTTATTCCGTGATCATAATGGTACAACAATCTGGGAAGTGCAAGACGAGGTTCTTGGATAATAAAGAATATGACTTTGTGCACAAATACGTATTGGCTAATCTGCGAAATCATGAAACCGTATGAACTGTAAGTACCTCATTTACTACATATATACAATGCTTAACAGCTTTTTTCGAACAAATATACATTAACCGACAAAATGATTCATTCTTAGATTGTTCGAGCAATTTATTCGTGTTCAACAAAACCTCAATTGACCTCGGCGGATATTTGGAATAAACATGAACATGAATTTACCAAATGGTTTGGACAACAAGCATCATTGTTGAATGATGATTTGCTAAAAGCTTTGGCAAGTGGTCCTTCTCGTCAAGTCAAAACTTGGAAACGTTATTCGATTAATGGCTACAACTTTCGGACATTCAACCGGTAAGCGATATTGGTAAATCTTGACCAACAACGGAGTTTGTGTCGATTCCACGGAAGGTGCCGACTATTATGGCACTTTAAATGAAATCATTGAGTTGGTGTATTATGGACATTCGATCGTCTACAAAGCCGTATTGTTCAAATGTGATTGGTTTGATAATTACGAACGGGGCATGAATGTGCATAAAGATTATAAGATAGTTGAAGTTCATCGTGGTAGAAATATGGCGCTTATGATCCATTTGTTTCGCTTATCAAGTCGAGCAAGTCTACTATGCTCCATATCCAAGTTTGAAAAAGACAAAGATCAATGGTCGGTTGTTTTCAAAACAAAGGCAAGATCGACTATCGATGCTCCCGCCGAGGAAACCGTTTTCCAAGAACAAGTGATCAATGATGTTTCCGATTATCGATCCTCTTAACATTGTCCACCAAGATCTTGATGTCGATGTTGACTCCGATGTTGGGGATAATGACTTGATGATGATGAGATGGAGGATTTCATTCAACAAGAAGATGGAGAGGAAGAAGAATCGGTTGATGATCTAGATATCGATGAAGAGGAGGAAGAACTCTTCCATTCTAGTAGTGATAGTGAATAATAATGTATTAAATATTTTATTTTGTCATGATAGTGAATAATAATGTATTAAACATTGTAATTTATTATTAATTAGTATAAACGCCTTTTTATTATAATTGCATTTATATTAGTATAAACGTCATTTTTCGTGTCAAATAGATGTCGTAGAGGTAGAGGTAGAGGTAGAGGTAGACGCGGTAGGGTAGTTCCCCCCGGAGGCGTCTTCCTCCTCGCTGCACAAAGAGTTTGGATGATGAGATACACCAGGATGAACGAGGAGGATTTTGGTGTCATTGTCAATGGTGACCTTGGATTGCCGTTTTGGATCCGAGGGAGATGGTAAGTTAATACATATCTTGCTTTAATTTGTTTGTATTTTTATTTATATTTTGATTAACCAAATATATTAACAACTTATTGTTTTCAATATGACGAGTTTACCGACAACTATGTCAAGAAAATGGCCAAGAACGCCATAATCGGTGGCTTAACACTTTTGCCACCACGTGGCATAATGCCGACCCAGAGCAAAGCAGGATAGGTGGTGGAACGCATTTAGGGTACGTCGTTCATATAAATATAACTATATATAAATATAACTATAATTATAACTATACATATAACATATATATATATAACTATGTTGCAGGGTCATTTCAGCTTCGAGTTACGCCACGAGCGCCTGGTTAGGGAAGCTTTTGAGCGGTATGCTATCAACAGGGTCACGATTATATGTATCGGGCTCAAACAAACCCCCGTGCTCGGCTTTGGATGACCCCGGATATTCTCCGTCAGTTCGAGGAGTGGATTGGGAGTCCCGTAAGCAATTATTCAATATTTAATTAACAATACTTGTTTTATATATATATATATGTATGTACTAACTTGTTTATCTTATGTCGGAATAGGCGTTCAGAAACATTCATAAAAAAAAGCTAAACCGAGCTTCGGATCCGGTGAGGAAGGAAGATCCAGGACACATGCTATGGGCAGACGCGCGTTATCGATTTCGCTCGGGCCATGGAGGACAATAGAGAGCGCCCTATCATCGGTGATCCGGTTAGTAGTTCGAAGAAGAAGAAGTCGGGCAACTTCGCCTCGAGGAAGTTTGAGAAAATCATGGTACGTTATGTATTCTAAATATTATATATACATTATATATATATCATGTAATTATTGTTACTAACAAATTTATATCATACTTTGCGGGACGTCTTCACACTCAAGAAGGCGAAAGCCAGGAGAGACGCAACTGACACCCTCGTCGACGAGTCGCGTCTTTATTACTGGAAATTTGGTGGTTACGACAAGAAGGAGAGTTTTGGCATGGGGTCAGCTACCTCCATGTACTACGACAGGGCTCTTCTTTGCTCGACACTCATCCGCCGAGACATACTCTCCGGGCATAATCACCCGTCTCACCAGGAGATGGCGAGAGGCATGCATGCACTCATGCAGAAACCCAGGCGAGGTTGGAGGAGCTAGAGAGAGACGTAAAGCGTCGGGATGACAGACTAGCGCTTGAGATGGAGGCGTGGATTACCCGGCCGTTTAGGCAAAGATCCTCCGGAGGATGCAACCCGGCACGAGGCAAAGACAGAGATGACCATTCTGATCATGGACCTGGAGGAGGTGACGTGGGTTTAGGTAGTACACCGGGTCTGACTGGGTGACATTGTTTTGATACATTTTTATTTATTTTGGCTTATCGTATCCCCTTTGACATATCGTTTTATTCATTTTTTGACATTTCCCCTTTGACGTATTTTTTGACATATCCCCTTTGATATCGTATTCCCGTTTATATTGTTGTTGTTGATAGCCGGTAGCAATTGTAATGCTACCGGGGAAAATTAAGGCTGTTTTGCAGCGGTGGTTTGGCATTTCACGCAAAGCAAACCATAATTTTCTGTTTAATTTTATTTTTTGCGACGGAATATATCCGTCGCAATATGGTATTTGCGACGGAAAAGGCTCATTTTGCGACGGATATGAAAAGATCTAAAAATAAATAAATTATTTAATAAAAATAAGTTGCGACGGATTATACATTTTTTGCGACGGATTATACATTTTTGCGACGCAATTTTACATGTTTGCGACGGAATATTTCCGTCGCTATTTGTTATTTGCGACGGACTATACATTTTTTGCGACGGAAATTATAATTAAAAAATAAAATAAAATACGGTAATTATCCGTCGCAAAATCCGTCGCAAACAATTTGCGACGGTTTATCCGTCGCAAAACTGGGGTTTTGCGACTAAAAAATGCGACAAAGAAAAATCGTCGCAAATCCGTCGCAAACTATGGTTTGCGACGGAATAACCCTTGTTTGCGACAGTAATCTTCCGTCGCAAAACTGCTGTTTTTTTGTAGTGAACATGACTAAAACAATAGATAGATAGAATTGATTAAATCATTATTTCATTGTTATATTACATCTCTTTTCCGTTTTGTTTTATAATTAAATACTTGAATTTAAAAAAAATTTAAATTTAAATTCAACTTCAGCCATAATGTATTCATTAAATATTATAGCTATTAATTGATCAAGTATGCGAACATTACATTGATTAAAGTTTAAAAAAATAAAAAATAATGAGAATGGATAAGAATTCATCGATATTAATATATACAAGAAAATAATTTAGTAAATTTAATCATACAACAACATAAAGAGTCATCATAATTGATCAAGCATGTGAACAAATATTGATTAAAGTTAGATAAAATAAAATATAATGAGAACAGATAAAAAATTATAAATATTAATATATATATATATATATATACAAGATTATGGTTTAGTAAATTTAATCATACAACAACATAAAGAGTCCCACTAAAAAAACGACATAAAGAGTCACCGTTTTTTTAAGTCATACTCCCATCTCTTAAAATTGGTTAAATGAATTCAGATGCACTTAATAAATTAACGATTATCCGAAAACCACCTAAGGAGTGTGTGCGGCGTAGTGAAAGATACTTCGGATGCATGATGGTTCGAGATGATCAAAGAGTAGGCTTAACAGAAATGCATTTTCGAGGGAAAAAAAAGTGTGGTTTGGTAATCTGATTGAGTTTTCCAACAATTAATTGGGCATTACTGAGGGAAGAAGTTATGAAACGATTATGAGGTAGGCCAATTGAACTGACAATAGATGAATTCCATCAACTCTGACAAAAGACCACTGAGAAATACATATCAGAGTTTGAGAAATTAAAAGCTTTGTGCAGTTACAAAATCTTGTGTTGACATAGACTTACTTCATCAAATGTTTTATAAGAGGCCTAAAGACTGAAATTAAGTCTAAGGTGAGACTGGTGAAGCCTTAGGACATTGATATTGTCATATGCAAAGAATCTATGATAATGGCATTGAATGACATGCATGTACATAAATCAATGGTACATAAGGCGATTACTCCTAAATAGTTGCAGGAAAGAGGGCTATTGGGTTATGTTTCAGGTGTGATGAAAAATACACATGTGGCCAAGAGTGCAAGCATAAACACATACACTTTTGGGTACCTAAGGATGATGGAGTTTGGGGAGAGATTGCAGTGTGATAAAACCAAAACACCCTACCTATATCACAATAGTGGATGGAAACAAAATGGTGAGTGAATTTAAGTGTCCTAAAAAGATGTGAGATTGATCAAGTTGAGAGGTTGTGACATTGTATCAGGGATGGATTGAATGAAAAGGTACAGTCTTATGGTCATTGACTTCAACAAAATGGATGTGGTTTTCACTAACGAGGGAGAACAAATTAAGCTGAAAAGTTACACATACTAAACTCAACTTGAGACGACCAATTGCAAAAGTTGTGCTAAGAAATTGAAAAATAGGGCCTATAGACTTTTAGGGAGCCTCAATTTGATACACGAACATGCTATGAATCATGTGCCCAATGACCTGACTCATATCCTAAAAGAGTGCCAAATTCCCAAAGATTGCCACCAATAAAGGGCTATAAGCATACCATAACTTTAAATGAAGGTGTTGACCCTATGAAACTATCTTATAGGTATGTTGATTGTCAAAAGGATGAAATAGAGTAATTGGTGGATCAAATGCTACAACGAGGGATTGTACACCACAATAATAGTCCATTTTCATACCATTGCTCCTTGTGAAAAATAATGATGGAACCTAGAGATGTATCTGGATTACAAAGAGTTGAATGACTTAATTGTGAAGGATTTTCTCAAAAAAAAAAATTTGTCAAGGATATATACCTTATTCCCTGAATTGATAAATTGATGGATGAGTTTGGGAGTACTATGGTATTTTGTAAAATAGATTTATGGTATGGATTCCATCGATTCGATGAATGAGGATGATGTAGAAGATTGCCGTTGTGACTCATCATGACCAATTTGATTTCAAAGTGATGCCATAAAAGTGTGAATGAGATGTTGAGACCTTACTTGAGGAAGTTTATGCCGATATTTTTTTGAGGACATCATAAATTTCAGCCCTGACATGGATTCTCATATACAACATCTTAAATTGGTTCTAGAAGTTTTGAAGAAGAACCAATATTGTTAAATTGTCCAAATGCTCTTTTGCAGAAAAGATAACCATAAATTGCAAATTGTGAAACAATGGTGGTGAAATGGAGAAGAATTTTTGAAGATTATGTACACCATTCTCCATTTGTAGATAATGGATTAGAGAATTGTCTATCTTCTCCCTCCTCCAACTTCCACCGTCCTCCATTGGAAAGGAACAATTAAAAGGCCGGTGACGTGTCGGTGGCCAGCCGGAGAAGAGTTGGAGGCCATTGTTTCCGATTTCATGTAAAAAAAAAGGTAATTCTTCACTAGTTCTTCCCTTGGACTTGAAGAAGCTTGCATTTTCATTTATCTAGTGAGAAATCCACTTTGATTAGTATAGTGTATTTAAAATTATTGAAAAAAATTATAATTTTCAGGTGTGAATGCACTTAAAATTCAATAAAACCCACTTGAGATGAATTTTATCGCCATGGATTCCGGCAATGTCAACGCGGTGGAAAATTTAATTTGGTGGAGATGTCAAATTTTCTTATAACTATTACCGTATCTTGTCTATAAATTTCCTGTACAAATTATCTCTCCAATTTTCCTCCAATATTGATTTGCCACATGTCATCAGTCTGTCAGGGAACAGAGCCAACCACTACGGTTGCTCTAAGTCAATAATGGACCTTTTCTCCAACAGATCATAGCATAGCATAGCATAGCATAGGAGGGGTATTTTCTAATGGCATGGGTATAGGCATGGCATAGCCAGTAGTACTACTACAGAGTACAAAATGACTTGAGTAGGTGTGTGTGCCAGCTAAAATAGTGATATGGAACACCAAGACCTGCACACACTACACTAGTAGTATTTAGACGGAATTTCGAAATATATACCTTTTGATAAAAATAGTTTTTTTTGTATACCCCTATTTTTAAGTCTTACAAGCATAACTCTCATTAGGACGGGTAATTTGGCATTCAGGACGTGGTATAATGTCATGAGGACGAGTTATTTTTCATTGAGGTCGGACTAAAATAACACGTCCTCAATAAAATTTCTCATCCGGTCGTGCTAAAATACCCGTCCTGAATTATTATTTTTTTTAGCAATTGTCCGATGTTTTATTTATCTATTTTGTGGCTGAAAATTATATTGTGTTTCAATTACAAATCTCCAGGCCACATAGTACGGGATTGGAAAAGAAAGAAAAAAAAACCATTGTTGATCATCTGCAAAACCCTTTCTCCTCCGGCGAATTATTGTTCCTCCACACTATCAAACCGCTGGCGTCATTTTCCTCCCCCTCCGGCATGATTTAAATTATCGAGAATCATTTAATATACGGTAGAATTAATCGGGATTTTGCTCCGTTACGTTTTACGATTTTTTTTTGCTAATCAGGATTTTGCTCCATTGCGTACCCTTCCGGTTGATGCCGCTGTTCAATCGTTCATTGATTCAGAGTTGAGTTGTTTATTTTTTAAGGCATCAACATATATGTACAGTATGTCCAAAGTTGATTTAAAGAAAGAAAAATTAAAATGAGAGCAGATTCAAGAATTGAATTTGGGGTTGATATAAAAGTGTCGCGTGGCAAGTTGGCCAGAGGGTTGCATAACAGCATAATAATTATGGCATTTCTTTTTCCTTTTAATAAAATTAAAAAGGGGCAGTGTGGTTCGGCTGAACCTTGTCCAATTTTGTTAATTACAATTGCAAAAAATAAAAAATAAATAAATATATACAGGACGGGTTTTTTTAGCACGACCGGATGAGAAATTTTATTGAGGGACGTGTTATTTTAGTCAGCCTCAATGAAAAATAACCCGTCCTCATGACATTATACCACGTCCCGAATGTCAAATTACCCGTCCTAATGAGGGTTATGTTTGTAAGAATTAAAAATTTGGGTATACAAGAAAAACTATTTTTACACAAAGGTATATATTTTCAATTCCCCCTAGTATTTAAGACAAATCAAACATTCACTTAAATTGCAGTATATGTACCAAATGTTAAAAGCACATCTCAAACTTTGTCTATTGCGCATTGTATAGTTTGGATTAGTGGCCCTTCTTGTGTCAAACGGATACATAAAAACTTGCTTTTTTTGTTTTTATGTATACAGAATGAAACTTCAAATACTCCTCCCAACTTGTTCCAAGACATCCCTTCAAAAAAAATTACTTGATCCAAAACAAAACAAATTATAACAACTTGTTCTAAGAATAGCAACTTCATGACCTATCATATGAGTATATGCTTAAAAAGGCTTACTTTAAAATTTAAAATAAACAACACAATGATATTTCCACATTTACCGATGAGAAAAGTTTTCAGTGTTAAACACAGAGTTGTTTTCCAAAAAAAAAAAATAACAGAGTCGGGAAACAGATGACTACACAATCACTATTTCTTTGGAATCTGCTTAACATTAGTAATCAATTTTGCACACTATACTTGAAATTATACCAACGCAATAAGTGATTCCAACACCAAACAAACAGAAAAACATTTCGATTATTGAAGAAAAGCTATACAACTAAGGAGAAAGTAATTGATTGTTAACCATTTTGTTTTTATTGACTGAAAAACTGTCTTCCTTATTTGTACAAACTGATATATATATACACTGGTTACTACAGGATAAGACTAATATCCAGAAGGGAATATTCCAAGGAATATTCTAGTCAACGAGGGAATATTGTCAGAATATTCCGGTCAAGATTGGAATATTCTAGGAATATTCTTTCCAATAGTATCTATCAGACTTGTGCTGCAAGTAGTGTCTTCAATACACAAGTGTTTGATGCGTTTGTTGGCTTGTTGTAACTTTATCACTTGTTGTAACTTTATCACCCCCCCCGCAAGCTGGACTTGGAATAAAGCGAATGAAGACCAAGTTGGTTGGAAAGTTGAGTGAAATGTGGCCCGTCAAGTGGCTTGGTAAAAATATCCGCAATTTGATTGGCAGTTGATATTGGTCGAGGGATAAGAAGGCCAGCTTGAATTTTTTCACGAACAAAATGACAGTCGAGTTCAATGTGTTTTGTCCGTTCGTGAAATACGGGGTTTTCGACTATGTGACATGCACTCTGATTATCACAATAGAGCGGAATTGGAAGTTGGGGTGTAATACCCAAATCGGACAAAAGAAACGTTAGCCATTGCAATTCGCAAGAAGTGGCGGCGAGAGCTCTGTATTCCGCCTCCGCCGAACTTCTAGAAACGGTACTCTGCTTCTTGGCTTTCCACGATATGAGAGATCGGCCCAAGAAAATGCACCAGCCTGTGATAGATCGGCGTGTATCCGGGCATCCGGCCCAATCGGAATCGGAATAGGCGGTAACGCGCAGAGGCGAGATATGTTGGTGGCCGGAATCTGCAGAGTAAAATAATCCTTGCCCGGGTGAATTCTTGAGAAAACGCAACAAACGCATTGCTGCTTGCTGATGATTAATGGTGGGACAGTCAAGAAATTAGGATAATTGTTGCACCGCATAGCTGATGTCCGGACGAGTGAAGGTTAAGTATATTAATTTTCCGACCAGACTTCGATATTTAGTATTATCGTCCAATTTGGAGGAGTCACCTGTGGCTAATCTGTTGCTCGTCACCATTGGAGTACAAGCGGGCTTGCATGCTAGAAGACCATATTCAGAGATGAGATCCAAGGTGTATTTGCGCTGAGATAAGGTAATTCCTGATTTTCCTCTGGCAACTTCTACTCCCAGAAAGTAATGTAATTTACCCAAGTCTTTGATCTTGAATTTGTTGTCTAGCTGAGTCTTGACGTTGTGAATTAGATCAAGATTAGGCCCAGTGAGTATAATATCATCAACGTAGACAAGGAGGGCAATGAATGTGTCATGTTTTCCAGCAGTAAATAAACTGTAATCGCTTTTAGATTGATGGAACCCCAAGGAGATCAAGTAGGTTGATAGTTTAGTGTTCCACTGACGCCCTGCTTGTTTAAGACCGTAGAGGGATTTTTTTAGCTTGCAAACGGAATTAGGTATATCAGTGTGATAACCTGGGGGTATTTTCATGTAGACCTCTTCAAATAAATCTCCATGGAGATAAGCATTGTTAATGTCTAACTGCTCTAGATGCCAGTTTGCTATGGCTGCAACTGCCATGATAACCCTTATTGTGGTGAGCTTAGCAACTGGAACATATGTATCATTGTAGTCAATACCCAACCAGACGAGCCTTGTAACGTTCCACAGTTCCATTTGGTAGATACTTGACCCTGTAGACCCACATACAGGCAATAGGCTTTTTCCTTTTAGGTAAAGATACAATGTCCCAAGTATGTGTGTGTTGTAATGCCTCAATTTCTGCACTCATTGCATCTCTCCACTTAGAATCCTTGACAGTCTGCTGATAGGTGACTGGTTCACCTGCAACATCCACACTCAAAGCAAACTTTTTATAGTCAGGTGCAAGTCGATCATATGACATATAATCTTGGATGGGATATTTGGGGTTGACAGAAGCTTGATTACAGATGTAATCCTGTAAGTATGTAGGGGGTCTGATATTTCTGGTGGTTCTTCTAGTGTGGGTATGTGATTGACTAGGTGGAGATGGAGTGGAGTCATGTGAAGGTGAGGAAACATTAGATGAATTTTGAGGATCATGAGAGCTGTTATGTGGTGAAGTTTGGGAATATTGTGGTGATTCTGGTGATTCTGATGTTAGGTAAGGATCTGATGGACTTGTGTCTGTGTGGGGTGATGTGTTTGTGGAAGAAATATTAAAAGGAAGGTTCATCTGATTTGCAGGTAAAGGAAATGAGTAAGAAATAGGATGGGGTGTTGAGGATTGTGTGAGATGGAAAGGAAATTTGTCCTCGTGAAATAATACATTCCTGGATATGAAGATGCCCTTGGTTTCTAAATTGAGCAGAAGGTAGCCTTTAACATTAGGAGAGTATCCCAAGAATATGCATGGTATACTTCTGTTGTCAAATTTGCTCCTAGTAACACTAGGATTTGTGGCAAAAGCAAGGCATCCAAAAACTCTGAGATTGGAATAGTTTGGGGGCTTGAGATGCATTCTTTGGTAAGGTGTTTGATGCTGAATCTTTGGAGATGGTGTAAGATTAATCAAAGTGGTGGCATGTTGGATGCAAAAACCCCAATAAGCTAGGGGTATGTTGGATTGAATTTTTAGGGCCCTAGCTACATTAAGGATATGTTGATGCTTTCTTTCAACTATCTCATTTTGTTCTGGGGTATGAACACAGGATTTTTGATGAATGATTCCATTAACATCATAGAATTCAGTCAATTTGAATTCCAAACCATTGTCAGATCTTATGGTTTTGATTTTCTTGTCAAAATGAGTTTTTACAAAGGCATAAAACTGTTTGATTATGGTAGGAACTTGGGATTTAGCCTTAAGGAGAAAGGTCCAAGTGTATCTTGTGTGATCATCTACTATAGTTAAGAAATAATTTTCATTGTATACAGTGGCTTTTTTGTATGGTCCCTATATGTCTAGATGTATAAGATCAAAAGCATGTAGAGCCATAGAATTGCTTAAAGGAAATGAAAGCTTTCTTTGCCTAGCAAGATAACAAACAGTGCATTTCCACTCTCAAAGGAACATATACTGGGCTCTATAAGCCTTACATCATTGACCACTTTATTTGACATGTGCCCTAACCTAAGGTGCCACACAAAGGCATCATTCCTACTAGAAAACATAATAGACTTCACTTGGTTGGATGTGGATATAGAGTTGGATTGAGGCTGATGATCAGTGTGGTTCAGGTAGTAAAGGCCATGGTAATGTCTAGCTGATCCAATCATCTTCTTGGTCATAAGATCCTGAATGAAACAATTGTTAGGAGTAAAGATAACAGATAAACTGCTGTTGTTTAAAAGTTTACTAAGTGAAGACGTCTAAATCGTCACGGGTGTCCTTGCGGTGTTTGGATGGTGGATATCTGGCTGTATTTAAGGTGTAGCGTTACTCCGGCGGGTGGTGGTATGGAGAGAGCTAGAATGGAGAGGGCTTTGGCTTGCAAATATAGTGAGTATTTCATATATCTCCTCCTTTTTAGTTTACAATGACCACCCCTTTTATAGAGGTGGATAACTTAGGGAATAAGCAATCTCTTAGATATTTTACTAATAGCTAGGTTTTACTTAGATACTAAGCAAGACGAAATATCTAAGTTACAAGTGGGGAAAAGATCTGGATCAATCAAGTGCCATCTCTCGAGGTCGCAAGGAGCAAGCCCTCTTTGGCCTCGCCCCTGGCGACCCCTCTTGACTTGCCTGGATGAGATTCACAGGATCGCTACTTGCCTGGGGGACGCAAATGTTTTGGTCGCGCGAGGTGAGACTGATGGCGCGCGCCTTTGCGATCTCTCTTGTCATTCGGAGGTGTGCCCGCAGTGGGTGATTCCTCTTGTTGAGGTGGTGGAATTATTTATACCCATCAATGGCCCCTACTCCGTGCTTTAATGACATTCCCTGGGGATATGAAGGATGGAGTAATTATCAACACTTTTATGACCTCATCGTCGGATGCGACTTGTACACTTAGGGCCGTGCTTTCAAAGCAAGCGACCTCAAAGTAACTGGGTCTATTTTTTGCGACCTTGTCGTCTGATGCGACTTGTTCGCTAAGAGCCGTGCTTTCAAAACATGCGACCTCAAAGCAACTCTGGGTCTATTTTTACGACCTTGTCGTCTGATGCGACTTGTTCTCTAAGGGCCGTGCTTTCAAAGCAAGCGACCTCAAGGTAACTTTGGGCTGTTTTGCGACCTTGTCGTCTCGATGCAACTTGTTCTCTAAGGGCCGTGCTTTGAAAGCAAGCGACCTCAAGGTAACTTTGGGCTGTTTTGCGACCTTGTCGTCGATGCGACTTGTTCTCTAAGGGGCGTGCTTTGAAGCAAGCGACCTCAAGGTAACTTTGGGCTGTTTTGCGACCTTGTCGCCTGCGATGCGACTTGTTCTCTAAGGGCCGTGCTTTGAAGCAAGCGACCTCAAGGTAACTTTGGGCTGTTTTGCGACCTTGTCGTCTCGATGCGACTTGTTCTCTAAGGGCCGTGCTTTCAAAGCAAGCGACCTCAAGGTAACTTTGGGCTGTTTTTTGAGGCGAGGCCGTCAATCGCGGCCGACGTCGACCTCCAGGTCTTTTCTGCGGTGATACGGCCGTTTAAAGAATCGCCTGAGGTAGTTATGCGTGGAATCTTGATGGGGCGCCACCGTATTCCAAAGCCCGACAATTGCCGCCCTAATCGAACCGTTGGATGAAGCGTTCCCAACCGTTCGATCGTGGCCCCCTTGCCTATATAAAGCTTTCGCTTCTCACCCTTCACACTTTTAGTGTTTCTCATTTTCTCGTTTGTTTGTTGTTTTTAGAATTCTCAAGTTTCTGGCAGAGCTTTGAAGGTTCATACTGCGTTCCTGCGGTGGTTCTAGGATTTCACGGATGTTCTTTTGAGGATTCCGGCCACCTCTTTGAGTATTTCCCCCGCCACGCGGTTTTCCAATCTTTCTCAGCAAATCAGGTAAGAAATCCTTCTTGTTAACTCGTTTATTCATCCATCCCTGCCTTGTTTTTCCATATATATCAATTTTGTCATTCTTTTTGCAACGGAGATGCAACATCGCCTTGTTTTCGATTAAAAACGGGGATTTTTCCTGGGGAGAGATTATAGCTTTCCTGGGAAAATTGGGGTTTCACCCGCTCCCCTGCTATCCTCTGTAATTTTATTTGCGATCTCTTGTAAAAACGGAGGAGGCGGTATTGAAGTGGGTGCGATCACCTTCTGGGCTAATTTATTATTATACCAGTGTCCGAAAGCTCCACCTTTTCCTCCCCTTGTTTTTGCAGGATGTCGGGGAATGACTATTCAGCGGCGACTCTACGGAAAGGAGATTTACGATTATCTTGAGGATGACCCATTACTATCTCGCCGCCTCGGTTGGCGATCTCGTTGGACGAGGTTGAAGTGGAAAGTAGTCGCGCGAGATATTGGCGAGATTTACGTTGATGAGGTCGCTCATATGGATGTCGACCCTTTTGAGTTGGAGGCCTTCATCTACGCCCGAAATCCGCCGCGTGAAGTGAGCCTTAAGGAGAAGCGCGGGCTCAAAAGTCTCCGGCGGCTCGTGGGTGAAGAAATCGCTTCCGATCGAAGGACAAAGCTGCGGTCCCGAGTACTAGTGGCGCTCCCGACCATGACGAAGCTTATGTTCGGGGCGCGCGATTCATGAGTTAATGGGGTCGGTGAGAGGACGAAAATGCGGAATTGCCCCGGAAGGATATCCGGATACTGCTAAAAAGCGAAGAAAAGGAAAGCTGCGAGCCAAACCGATAGCGATTGGTGAGGGCGCGCGGCGATTCGGCCGAAGAGTTCTCGTCCTAATAATCCCGAAGCTATGCGAGAGTTTGCGATCGTGGCGGCGTATGAGAAGGACGTTGACAAGAAATGGTCCCGACTGTGCAAGAGCAGCGATCTCAACAGGACCATTAATCGCATATTCGGAATCGACACCAGCGTGTATCGGTTTTCTTTTTTCGATTATGGGAAGGAGTCCGATAAATTTAAACCCGGGGACCATAAGGATTATGTAGGCGCGCGTCGCTCCGAGGACACCCTTATCCTCCATTTCCATCATTTGTGTGCGGGTCTGAGGCCGCCTTTCGATCCTTTCTTTGTGAAGATCTGCAAGGAGATGGAAGCGCTTCCCTCTGATTTTGCCGTCGGGGCTATTATCCAATTGATGGCCTTCATCGTTATGTGCCGGATCACGAAGATTGAGCCGGCGTTAACTTTATTGGGGCAATTTTATTCATACATGGGACGTCTATTCTGGACAAGTTTCTCCGAGGTCGCAGACTCCCCGCTTACTATTCTCGCTTCCCGATAAGTTTCACAAATGGGGCGCTGGTCATCGAAAGTTGAGTCGAAGGTAGGGTGGCCTTTTCTAGGCGGGGAGTTCGTGAGGCAAATCACGCTTATACTCTTTGACCCCCTGTGAGTGAGCGGCGCTACGTACGTAAAGCGGGTGATGAGCGTTGATTCGATCGGACGGGCGGCGCCATCTCGGAGAAATGTTTCCTGGGTTGATCTTCTTGATCTGGCCGAGCCCTTTGTATGCATGGCGGGCCTGGTGGGCAGAGGGAATGCCGTGCCCATGGTACGAATGGGTCCTGAGAGCTGCGATCCGGACTGGATTGGGGGTTGTCATATCAACAAATGTTTCCCCTCTGAGTGTTTGGAATGTGGGGGCGATCCTATACTTAGGCCGCTTTGTAACTTTCTTTGTCCACTTGTATTTATTTGTAAATGCTCATTTTGTTTTCCTGGGTTCTAAACCGCTCTCTTTTTGTAGGTATGGATCCAAATGCTCGCAGGGCTCACCGAAACAAGCTTAATGCGGAGGCGAGATAAAGCGGCGGTGCTCGGCAGGAGGCTTTGAAGAAAGCTCAGGATGGTGCCCCGAGCGTAGACGCCTCGATTGTCGAAGAGACACATAACCGGAAGGCTGCGACCTCTTACGCCGCCTCTTGTTGCGACTTCCTCTGCCGTTGTTGCGACTTCCTCCGCGTTGTTGCGGGCCAGTCGGTGGTGCCTCAAAAAGACTCATCCCCTACTAAAGAGTCGCACGGCGCGGCGACCTCAACCAGAGAAGGCGAAGGATGATCGCCCATCCAAGCGGTCCGCTCCACCAGCGCATCTTGAAGAGTTTGAAACTCCGGTGGAGAAGAGCGCATCCGCCGAGCAGCGCCACAAAAAACTTTGCCTCGAGGTTATTGCGGGAAAGAGGCCTTATGGTTGGATCCGAGCTTTACCAGGATCTTGACCTATCCAAAGCTCGCGGGGTCGGGGAAGCAATTGCGGCGTGATTCCTCTTGGGCCGATCCTCTCGGTTATCCCGATCATGTTCAAGTGGAGATTGGCGGGCATATTAGCCCGCTTTGCGGCTCAAGACGATTCTCCGCCTCAAGATGAGATTCTTTGAAATCGAGAGATTTGAGCGCCGATTTAGGATTGCGCTTCTCTGGTAAGACCGCTTTTTTTTTTTTTTTTTTTTTTTAATCATAATCATCCCCTGTTTTCCACACTCGGTGCTCGTTTAAACAGGTACTTGAAACACGAGAGGCGCGATGCAGAGTGAGGAAAGTGACGACGGCGGTGGGGAGCGCCCGATAAAGCGAGGGTTACCGCTAAAAGAAAGCTAAACATCGCGGTGGGGCGAGGTGGAAGATGAAGGCAATCATGGAGGAGCACTCTAGATTGGATCTTTGAGATCAATGAGAAAGTTGCATCTTTGACAAAGGATTATCTTGGGCGCGGAGGAGAGATCGCGCGTTGAGGGTTAAGCTTCTTTGGCGAGACGGCCGCCAAAGAGGCTGCTGAGAAAGCTATGGAGGAAGCTGCGAAGAAAACGGCTGAGGCTGTCGAGGAGGCCAAGTCTGGGGCCGTCGCTGCCTACAAGAATTCGGATGACTTCTTCGACCTTATAGAGAATAGCTTTGACCAGGGCTTTAGTCACCTAGCTCATTCAGATCTCTGGGCTGATCGAGGCAGGGGGCACATCACTCTGGAGGATATGCTGCGGTGGGTGAACACGCATCAAGGTCATCCCAATTTAGTGGCCTTTCACCCGGAAATCCCCTATGCAAGCGAGCTCATTACCTCGATTCAGATCGAGCGACTTAAGCGTGGCGAGCTGTTTGGGATCTGCTCCTGTCAATCCTGTGAATTTTGAGGCGTTGAAGAAGCCGCCGCCCTACGAGCAAGGCGACGAGTTTATCGACACCCGCTTTACTCGCGTGCTCTCTAGATTTCTTGGACTTTTTCTGCGAGCTCTTTGAAAATTTGATTTGTAACTTTTGACTATTTACTTTGTGATTTGACTGAATCTTGATTTGTAATAGCTTGACAATTTATTTTACGCATTTTTTTCAATTTATACAACTTGGCTTTTCTTGTCGCCGATTCGATCCGGGCGGCCTTCGAGGGTGTGTGTGGTCATTTTATTTTCTGTGCTTTCTTGATTTGTGCGAGGATGCCCAATAATTTGGCGGCGTTGATCGTCATGAAACGTCGTCGTCTCGTTCTAACCATAGTCGCTCACGCGACGCTAATTTTTCAAAGTTTTGGCCTTATCGAGAGCAAAGCGGTGCTTTTGCGGAAGATAGAGCATGTTAAGCGACCTTTGGGCGTGTCATTAAGCGCTTGAGAGTTATGACCCTAATGACTAGGTGTCGGTTGTAATGCGCAGTAGCCATAAATTTCGGTCTCTTTATGATGCAGCGCTCTGTTGCCTTGGTCTTGGTCGATTTGCATATCGGCCCTAGGATCGATTAATCCCAACCGTTGATTATACCCTTCTCCGGTATAAAAAGGGGTTATTTTGGAACTCACTTTACCTCTTGCCTCATCACCGAGTTTGCTTTCTTCCTCAATCGTTCATTATCCTCTTCACTTTGTTTATCCTCCAAACTCTATGTCTCATCCAGGGGAAAGCAGCCAGGTTCGGATATTCAAAGCTCGTCCCATCCGGGATGTTTCCCCTTTTTTCACCACTGCCTCCCCCGTATCCAAGGATTATTTCTGGGATTACTTTGAGTGGCGTGATATTATGAGGGAGAGGGGCTTAAATGAACAACGAATAGAAGACGGCTCCATGCTGCGCGTTCGGCTCTCTGGTGGTGGGAATTTATTGCCGAGCCTCTGGGAGCGGTTAATGTTACCATGATACGGGAATTTTATTCCGTGTTGTCTTGAGGTAGCCTCTGGCGGGACCGTGAGCAGCATTTCTCTCCGGGGTGTCCCCGTTATCTTTACTCCGGAGAAATTAACCAAGTTTTTAACATACCCGCCATAAATCCCTCCTCCCATTATGAGATCGCTGGGACCTTGCGGATGAGGAAAATAAGCGCGATTCGTCTGCAGGTATTGCAATGTGCGAGCTGTTCCCGAGAATCGGCGGGTTTGGTCTTTAGAGGAGTATTGCGTCCGACTCTCTCGCGGCGACCGTGAGTGGAAGAAGTTTATAAATTCCCGCGCTCTTATCATCGCGCCGATCTTCGATGTTGTTAGTGAGAGCTAAGCGCTCATACACTGCACGCCATTCGCGACCATCGAAAGTGGATATAGGCGGGAGTGTTGATCCATCGCGAGGCACTAAGATATGCGTGCTCGGCGGTTCAAGGTCGCCGTGGTACTGGTCGCCGCATGCCTTTCGCATCGCTGATATCCAAATTATGCAGTGGCGCCAGGGTCCCTTCCATACACTCGACCGATATGTTTGAAAAAACTTATCCGGTGGAGCCCTTTGCAAGCATGATGCCGTTTTTGGACCTCCACACATGTGATCGGAGGAAGATAACCATCCTTGCAGTTGATGGAAGTTTGTCCAGGCTTGATCGATATGTTTGAAAAAACTTTTCATAAATCATTTTTTTTTTTTTTTTTTTTTTGTGATGACTAAAAGACAAGAATGTAAATACAATTTGGAAAACGACTTTATTTGAATTGGCTCGTTACATATAGTATTTTTAGATTGTCTCGCATGCCATGGTCTATTATACTCATGCCCTCCTTGTCACTTAGCATGTACGTCCCTTTTGATAACTCGCGAAATCCGTAGGGGCCTCTCGATTTTCCGATAGCTTTCCTTTTTCGCCGTGGCCCGTGGTTTGTCTTTTTTTGTAGAACGTAGTCCCCGACGGCGAAGTGATGATTGCGAATACGTTTGTCGTGATGACGCTTTGCCGCCTGTTTATAGTTGACCAGACGACTGTATGCCTGGATGCGCCGCTCCTCTACTAGATCGAGCTCGAGTTTACGCGCCGCTGTGTTATTGACCTCGCTGTAAAAAACGACCCTAGGGCTTGGTAAGGCCATTTCCACAGGTGCCATAGCCTCAGACCCATATGTTAAAGCAAAAGGAGTTTCCCTCATTGTGATTTTTCGCGACGTCCTGAGTGCCCATAGAGCATTTGGAAGGTGATCCGGCGATGGCGCCTTCTCACCAGGCTCTTCTTTAACACACTTAGGACTGTTTGTTGGCATTTTCGGCTTGCCCATTTCCTCGCGGGTAGCACACGGATGATTGCCAATGTTTAACATTGTTCTCTTCACGAGAATCTGTCGAATTCGTCTCGAATTGAGGTCCGTGATCGGAAACCATCACTCTCGGAGCGCCAAATCTAAATCCATATTTGATCGAGCAAAAGTATGTTATGTCCCGGTATTGGTTTTACCAAGGCCTTAGCCTCGACCCATTTAGTAAAATAATCCACCGCGGCGACCACGTATCGCAGAACCTGAGCGAACCTTCTTCAAAGGTCCGATGAGGTCGATTGCCCACATGTCGAAAGGCCAGGCGACTACCACTATGCTTTGTTCGGACCGAGGCGACTGGGGATATTTGCGAACCTCGGCAAGTATCACATGCGCGGGTATGAGCTTTGGCGTCTTCATCTAATTTTGGCCAATAATATCCGGCTAGAAGTACCTTCCTGCGCTAGTGTTCGATTGGAGAAATGGCGCGACATTCCTCATGTAGCTCTGTTAGGATTCCCGTTACCTCCTCAGGTCGCATGCGCATCGCAGCGAAGGGGTTTCGAGAATGAATGACGGTAAAGCACGTCGTCCATAATCGTATATCTTGCGGCCCTTCTTACTAAGGCCTTAGCTTTGCAAGGTCGCTCGGAAGCTCTCCTAACTCAATATAAGACTTCATGATGTCGACCCAACAAGTGTTCTTGGGTTGGAAATCCATGATCTCGTCTTGGGAGATGGCGGGTTCCGATAGGTGTTCGACCATGATCTTTGGGATCGCACGACGACGCGTCTTATTTGGTTAATTTGGATAAGTAGTACGCCTCTATGATTGTCCTCTCGAGGATATTTTTGAATTGACAATATGCGAAGCTGCTTTCGAGTCTTTTGACGAGGTTAATGTACCTTTGTAAAATTTCGCAATGAATGCCAAATGATCCATTGATTTGATTCACCACCAACTGTGAATCGCAAAATACTTGTATACTTTCGACTTTCATGGCTTTGGCGAGTTTCAACCCAGCAATGACGGCCTCGTATTCTGCCTGGTTGTTGGAGGCGGTGAAATCAAATCTCGAGCTTTCAATTTCTTACGATGTGCCCGGCTCTAACAGATTATTCCCGCGCCACATCCTTTGTGATTAGCGGAGCCATCAACGTGAAGTCGCCAACGGTGACTTGGCACGATAGGCTCGTCCTCCTGTGGTGACCCTATCTTGGTCGCGTTCGGAGCAGAGCCGCTCTTTCACCTCTTCGTTGAAGCTTGTTTACTCGCTTATGAAATGCAGGAGAGCCTGGGCCTTTCTGACCTTCGGGGCTCATATCGGATATCGAACTCAGTGAGCTCGATGGCCCATCGGAGCAATCGACCGGACAGTCGGCTTGTGAAGAACTCCGTCTTAGCGATGCATTTGATAATACTACGATGGTGTGCGATGAAAAGTAAGCCCTTAATTTGCGGGCGCCTATAACAACACAATAAGCCAACTTTTCTATATTAAAATAACGACTTTCAACGGGCTTAGAGCTTTGGAAACATAAAAGCGGCCTGCGAGCCTCCCTCCTCTTTTACAAGTCTGTGCAGCTACGGCCCTATCTCGAGGTCGCCAAATATAAAAGCAGTGTCCCGAGCCTCGGGTTTGGTTAGCAACGGTGGTCTTGATAAGTATTCTTTGAGGTCTTTAAATGCTGGGAGCATTCCATTGCCCAAGAGAAGGTACCCGCCCGCTTTCGAATTTTGAAGAAAGCGGACTTCTTCTGCAGATTTGAGACAAACCTACCCAAAGCGTGATCCCGCCGTTGAGCATTTGTACTTCTTTAATACTTGGTAGGCTCGCTCATGTTGACCAGGGCCTCGATTTTTAGGATTTGCCTCGATCCCCTTTGACTTACCATAAAGCCGAAATTTCCTGCCTGGACCCCAAAAGTGCATTTCGTAGGGTTTAGTTTCATTGAGTGATTCTTCACGTTTGCAAAGGTTTCGCGAAGGTCCTCAGGTGATCTTGGCGACTTGATTTCACGACCATGTCATCAATGTAGGCCTCCATGTTCTTGCCTATCTGCGTGCTAAAAACTCGTTTACCATTCTCGATAGGTTGAGCTGCGTTCTTTAGGCCAAACGGCATCATCTCATAGTAATATAGCCCGCGGCGCGCCACGAAGGCCGTCGGCTCCTTATCTTCATCGGCCATTTTGACCTGGTGGTAGCCGGAGTAAGCGTCGAGAAAGCTTAAGGTTTCAAAACCCGCGATCCCGTCCACCATTTTATCGATTCGAGGAGCGCATAGGGTCCTTTGGGCAAGCTTTGTTTAGATCGGTGAAGTCGACGCACATCCGCCACTTGCCGTTGTGTTTTTTCACCATTACTACATTTGCCAGCCAGGTGGGATATTGAAGCTCTTTGATTATGCCTGCTGCTAAAAGTTTCTCGACCTCAATTTTTATCGCGACCTCCTTTCTCGCAGAGAATTGGCGCCGCTTTGTTGTATTGGCCTGAAGTTGGGATCGACACTCAAGTTATGCAAGGCGACCTCCGATTCCACACCTCTCATATCAGTTACCTCCCAGGCGAATGCGTCCAAGTTTGCCTTCAGAAGCTCGATCAGTTCCTCCCTTTCTTCCTCGGTAGTCCTCGATCCTATTTTTATCTTTTGATCGGGATATTTGTCGTTTGTTATAACCTCGATCAACTCGTCTTCGGCAGTGAAGTCGGGCTCGTCCCGAACTTGCAATGTTTCTACCTCTACGGCCTTCTCCGAGATTTCTTTCATCATAGCAATCTGATCCGTAGCCGTGTTAAGACCATCCAGTCGGGGTCGCTTAGAGTCGACCCTGTTTTTGGTCATATAGTCGAGGAAAGCTCCAGGTCGGCTGATGGCGACCCCAACTTCTTCCCCTACGTGAAATTTGACCCGTTGGTGGGGAACGGACGCAACCATTTGGAACTTCTTCATAGCTGGGATTCCCAAAATCATGTTGTAGTAAGAGGCGGTCGATTACCAAGAAAGTTATTATCTCCGTTCTCTGGGGCTCATAGTCGCCCAAAATGATATTGAGGTCGATCGTGCCTTTGACCCGTCTTGTGTCGTTGGTAAAACCCGAGGACCCCAAGGTAGGGTTTTAACTTGGCCTCCCGAATCCGATCTGTTTTAAGCGATCGAAATAGATGACGTCGCGCCGCGGCCCTGTGTCGACCATTACTCGGTTGACGCCCGTGCTTGTCGTTCACCCCCACTTTAGAATGAGGGTATTTCCATAGAAGGCCACCGATCGTTGTCACTCGCTTTTTTGTGAATATGATTCCTTCTCATTCTCTCCCAACACAATCTGTTTTTCGAAGCGCGGGTATTGATTTGATTTATCGAGATTTGATTGATGGTTCTTTGGGAATATTCCGTGGATGACTGAACCTCTCTCACGATAGACGCGAGGTTGGCGTCCTTGACTGGGAGTGTTGTTCCCCTCGCGTTTATATTTATTGGCTGGTCCCTCACGGATCAGCCTTTCTATCTCGCGCCTCAGGGTGAAGCATTCATCGGTGATGTGGCCATGGTCCTTGTGATAGTCGCAGTATTTGGATTTATCGCGGCTATCAGGATCGCCCCTCATAGGCTTTGGTTTGTCGAAATGTTCACGAATTTCAAACAGTATTTGGGATGCTTTGGTGTTGAGCGGGGTAAAGTTATCCTCGCTAAATTTGTATGGCCTCTTTACCTCACGATCGCGATTAGTATCTCGTCCCTTTTCCTTTTTACGGTCATCCACGCGATCCTCCTTTGGCGAACGTGGCTCATGTCTTAGGCTTTGCTTTCCCCAGACGGCGCCCGCTTACCCCCATCATTCTGGCCCTTTCCAACATCTCCCTGAGACCCGCTTTGGGGGGCCGCAGATTGAATTCAGTTTTCATCGGGCCTTTGGCGATTCCGGTGAGGAAACATGTTATGACCGCATCGTGCGGAATGTTCCTTGTTTGATCATATATTACGGCGAACCGTTCGTAATACTCTTTTCGGATTCATGCCCCCATACGAACCTCATATAGGTCCTCAATGGTTTTCTTTGGCACCGCTTGCCGACTCAAACTCTCGACAAACTTTTCCGACAAGTCCTCCCAACTTTCAAGCCCGAGCGCGAGGAGCCCGGCGTATATCAGGACGCGCGCTTATATCTGCATCTTTGCCAACCAATGCGATGCACCAGCGGATTTATTTTGTGTAGCAAGGGTGATGCGACCACGAACGCGGTGAGCGATCGTTTGGGCATGAATTTCCATTGTAATAGTTGTAAGCCAGGATAACTAACCTTTTCTCTTTGGGAGGCAATGTTTGGTAATCCCTTTGGCGAAGTACGTCGATCCCGAAATAGGCGAATTTCTCGACGGGCCTCGACTTTTTTAATTTCGCAAGCTCTTTCTCATTAC